>PVJO010032890.1:0-12686 GCA_004026905.1 Hystrix cristata | reverse complement strand
AGGATTACAGTGAGAATCATGAGCTCACACATATGAAGTCAGCATACATAAATTACACAGAAATGAACCTGCTTACCTCGGAAACCACATCAGAACTACTTTGCTGCTTTCCTCACTCTGAGACCTTAAATATTAACAGCAAGACAAGGACTCAAATCTAGCTAAATATCAAAGGGCATTCTTTAATTTAAAATGATACGAATAACAAAAACATATTGATGAGAATGATCAACTTTGCCCTGGAGTAAAAGCATATATTTTTTTACTACTCATACTTACATACAAACATGTGGGTTCCGCTATCACTTTCTAGTTTGTTTCTACTAACGAATGGATGATAACCCCGAGCAGCTGGGCTCAGATCTGCTTCTGTCCTCCTCTAGTCTTCATTTTTGGAGTTAGAGACTTGGGCATTATTGCTTGCTCCCGGTAACCAATTCTGTCTCGTTGTCTCTTTGAGTCAATGAAATTCTCTCCTTTATTCTCTCCTGGGTCTTTTTCAGTTCTCATCTGAATTATTTCAACAACCTTCACACTGTTGCCCTGACTCTAGGCTGGTTCCTTATGAATCCACCCAGCCTACGACAACTCTACTTATCTGTCTAAAAGATGAGGTTGGACATGCCTCAGCTCTGCTCAAAGCCCGGCAATGACTTCTCATTGCCATAGAAGTACAACCAAGCTCCTTACCAAGTACAACCAGCTCCCCTTTCTCTTGATGTCATATTATAGATATAGCCACATTCCTCATGCTTCTAAACCTTCCTATGTATAGGCTCTTCCCTCTGCCTATAATACTATTTATTCCCCAATCCAGACTGACATTTCCATGTGGCTGAGCAAAATTCGACTCAACCTCCAGGTCTAGCTTAAATTTCACTTCCTCAAGGGGACGTCGCCAAGCGTCAGAGCACCCGCTGCTTCCCAGTGATAATGACTGGGCATTATTGTGTAGTGTCTGTCTTCTTCGCTAGATAGATTATAAACTCCGTGAAGGTGGATTAGCCCCATGTAGCACTACATCCCTCATGCCCAACACAGTGCGGAACACATTGTAGAATCTGAACAACATGCTGACCGCACAACCAAGTGAGTTAATATCACATTGCTGTTTACTACTCTCCACCCCAGGTTACCTGTTGTATTAGCTTTTCTCAAGGTTTTTATTTGCCATAAAACATAGTTCTTAATTTTTGCTTGTTTTTGACAGTGTCTTGCAGCTATATACACTAGTTTCCGTTGGTAACTATTCTGCATCATTCTTTCCAGTTCTAGAGAGCAAGGTGAAATATTAGTGCTCACTTACCAAACACAGAGATGAATATATATCTGCTCATATTGAAAATCTCTAAGATATTTGAGTCAGTAAAGGAAGTTTAACAAAAATATGGAAAATAATGCTATACGTTTGTTTCTAAAGGGCTATTTTAAGAAACTTTTAGGCTCTAGACCAGTGGTGGTGAGCCTATGGTGCACATGCCGCATCGGGCAGGCAGAGCCCCGTGAGCGCACTAGCCAAGTCGCCCCAGCAGCTGAGATAGGAAAACAGTTTTTTTCTAAACTAAAACCTCAGTTTCTGGTTTAATTGTAGTGCTGGCACTTTGTGATAAATAAGTGGGTTTGGGGTTGCAGTTTGGGCACTTTGTCGCTAAAAGTTCGTCATCGCTTCTCTAGACAATCTTGAACTTTGAAGGTACTGTTCTACCTAATTCGACATCTCTTTCCTAATACAAATTTTTCTTGTAAAAATTAGGATGTGTCTAATTTTGCTTTTTTTTTTTTTTTTTTTGGTACTGGGAATTGAACTCAGGGCCTCATGCTTGCAAGGCAAACACTAACCACTGAGCTAAATCCCCAGCCCTAATTTTGCTTTTGAAAGGATTTGGTAATAATTTATTTACTTTGCAATTAACTATGAATTTTCAATAATCGTAATTCACACTTAGGAATGTCTGTGATGTAAAATTTCATCTGTTTTTTAAAAATGATTTTTAAAAATTTTTTTTAATTTAAAAATTTAAAAAATTTTTTAAAAAAATGATTTGTTTATAAATACTAAATTTAGCAGTTTTAAATGTGGTAGAATTTTAAACATTGTTTTAAAGTTCTTTAGTAGTCTTTATAAATTTTAAAGCAATAAAAATTTTTAGGAATTGAATATTTTCACGCCCTCAGAAAAATTGGGTAGATATTAGTCATTATGCTTATAGTACCCAGTGGATCCTATAGCTCCCAATGGAGCTATATAGCTACACTTATAATAAATATAGATATAGATAGAAATGCATGGAAGAAATAACAGATCTGGAATTATTCAGTGAACTGGCAATAATGGTTATAGGAAGGAAACCAGGACTGTACCTGATGGATTGAGGGACACTAGCTTAATCCATAATGTCTAAAAATTTCACGAAGAAGACATATTCTTGTTTTAGTTTAATAAAAAATTTAAAGGAAAGTTTAAAATTATTTTTAAAAGTGAATATAAAAAGAAGACTGGGACAGGAGCTTTCAAGGGGGCCAAAGTTTTCAAGTACAAGTGGGTATTTACAGTAAGTCTCCTACTTACGAATATTCAACTTGTGAACTTTCACAGATACTAACAGACTTTGCATTATGAAATTCACAGACGTGAACAAATCATGGAAATAGCTCACGTGTCTGCTGAATATTGTCACAGTTATACTGCTGTGTGCTTACTGTACAGTACAATAGCGTACAGCAGTACAGTGCTCAATCAGAGCCCGGGAGGTCCAGAAGCAAGAGAGAAAGCGGTGGTGATGTGGACGGGACTGATAAGAAGCACAAAGCAATAAACAGGGAAATAGAAGTAAAAATAATTGAGAGACTAGACCGAGGTGAAAAGATGGTAGATGCCGCTCATTCTTATAACATGAATTATTCGACCATTGGCACAAGTCTAAAGAACAAGGACGACATTGTGGAATATGTGAAGTCTGCTGGGTCAATGAAATCAACAATACTACCCAAAAGGCACAGTAAAGTGATAGAGGAGATGGACAAATTCTCGGTGTGTGGATGCAGGATCAGCATGAGCATTGAGTCCCACTCAGCATAAGACTTATTCAAGAAAAAGCTAAAAGCCTGTTTGTTTGAAGACTCACTTTGTCAGACTTATGAATGTTCTCCCACAATGGACCTTGTTCGTAAGTTGGGGATGTACTGTATTAATAATAGAAAGATTTCTAAACCTATTTGCCAGACCGTAATATATTTGGATAGATGAACTAGAAATACTGTTTTTTTTTTTTTTTGCAAAACAAACAAAACATCTCCAAGATAATTCTATAAGAACTTTGCTCTATCAGATATCTGATTCTATTAGGTCTCTTGGAGCAGCTAATTCAATTCTTAACTTTTGTAATAAATCTTCACCCTTGATAATGTGTGATTTCATAACTTTTGGGTGCTTGTAATAGAAAATTGATTTGAAACTTCTAGTATGAAAATGATGATACTCCAGAGGAAAAGTTAAGCAGACCATGTCTCATTAATGTCGTTACTTAGCAGTAGTTTGGTTTCATCTTAGCATTTGTGACATTTAAGCTTAATTGTCAACTTGATTGGCTTGGGGGCTGCCTAGAGGATTAGTAAAGAGACACACTTCTGGGTATGTCTTGGTAGATCAAAGAGGTATGACCTTGGGGACTATATATGGTTCCTGCCCTTCCTGTCTGGCATCAGTCTTCTGGTCTGTTTTCTGCCTTCCATGAACCAGGAAGCTTTCCTCTTCCACACCCTTCTACCTGTCTCTGTTTTGGTTACCTTGGACTAAACCCACTGAAACTGTGAGCCAAATAATCCATTTCCTTGTTTAACTTACTGCTGCAGGAGAGGAGATCAATGCCAAAGAATGGAAGGCACCACACTAGTCACAAGAATACAGCTCTTTTAGTATGCTGACACTGGCCCAGGGGACTAGTGTCCAAAGCCTGAGCAAAAACCAAAGAAAGAGAGCAGAATTTATTTGTGAAACCCCACTCTACCAAGATTTTAGGGAACAAACTAAATCCATTGAATGGATACACAATTTTCACCTTATTCGAGTACACGTTTTGGTTGATTACATTGGTCACAACTAATTTCACCTACTTTGCCTAAGAATGCACCTACCTCACTTTTTAGGGACACCTGCTGGGTCAATTTAGTTAACTCTGATGTTTATTTTTATCCTCTTACAAGCGGCAGGGGTGGGGGGTGTCAAAGGTCAGCCCTCATTAGCACATCCCTTACTAGAGGTCAAGGAAACAGGGAGCCTGTCAGTCTGCAATTTTCTGTGGCCACTTGAGTTTTATAGCAAGGGTCCTGCCACATTATGAGTATTGGGTATTTTATCCCAGCATCAGAAAAATGATCAATATACACTAAATCAAAAGAGATGCTATCATAGTGGAAGATGTGAGAACTTCATGTAATCACTCTTTCAACATATATATGGGGGGGTGCTGGGGATCGAACTCAGGGCCTTGTACTTGCTAGGCAAGCACTCTACACTTGAGCTAAATCCCCAGCCCCTCTTTCAACATATATTTTAATAATTACTTTTGATGACATTTGCAAACAGAAATAGATATATTCACATATAAGCATAAAAAGTGCATGTTTGTTTAAACACATTTAAGACTATTCTATTTCCATCCATTCAGACAAGTATTATTTTAGGCATCAAAATTTTTATATAGTCTAAGTCAGTATTTCTCTAATCATCTAGCTACCACATGATTGTTCTTCTGCATTACCTAACTATAAGATGTAATTCTCGACATCTCTTTTTTCACATCTTTCTCTTGCCCATTAATTTTCTCAATAGATATTATTTTCAAATCTAAAGTCTAAGTTGGCCAGGATAAGCACAAGGACAATCTGTCCATTTTTTACCATGGAGAATATTATTTATTAACTTTTTATTTCCTAGATGAAGTTCAGAGAAAATGTTAAGTTTTTCTGACAATATTTAAGAACTGATAAAAAGCATCATTCTAAAAACATAACATGGCAAACAGTGTTTAAAAAATAAAAGAAAGAGTTAGAAAATAATAAGCCTAATTTTCTGAATGACCTATTACAAAGAAAAGGATGTGGAGCAGGGACCAGAAGAAAAGAAATCCATCAAATCATTGAAAAAGAAATCATTAAAATGTCATAATATTCAAAGAGGGGCAAGCAGTGAGAATTTAAGGGATCACTGAAAAAAATAGGAATAAGAATAGTGGATGTGAAATGAATCCGTGAAGAGGAAAATTGAAGAAATTGAGAAAATTAACAAATTGCAGCTTTCAGTGAATTGTGGCACTTCGATAAGAAAAAATAACACAGAGGAATACCCTGTTTTCAATTCTGAGTCTATGAATTTTGTAACCTGAACCAGACAACCCAAAAAAAACAGTCAGATAAAACCATTAAGTGGAAAATTACCTTCTTTCCTACAGGAAGCTGAGGTCATCCAGTTTAAGAATTTGGTTCTACTTTGACATTGCATTGATATTTGAAGTAATGTAGAAAGATCAAATTTGAAAACAAAATCCCAGACATGAGGGATTGGATTTGACCCAAAGAATCTCAATGCTGTCTGCTCTGGGTTTGGGTTTGGCAGAACCAGGGATTTTGTAACCTCAGATCTACTCTGAACATAAACATTGATGACTTTCCAATTTTCATCCATTCATTTGAGATCGTTTGGCATGGTCATGCTTCATTTTGAGTGGGTGTTATTTTACAAACTCCTGAAAAGAAACATAAAATTGACCAAAAACATAGAAGCCACTTAAGCAGAGCATCTGCCCCTGCTGAGCGTGTGGCCAGCCTAACGACTGAGGCATCTGCCAGGTCTCCCCAGGCAAGGAGGTCATTGCCCATTCAAATTTCCAGAAAGGAGTAAACCACTTCTACATTTTCTAATTTGCATTGAGTGGAAGAGGAAAAATTTTGAAGTGAGTAAAAAAAAATTCCGGCTCCTTACAGAAGGCTATTAATAAAGTTCCAACCTCAGCTTCTGGCATTTGAGGACAAAGAAATCACTCCACAGCTGGAGAAATCTTGGGACATTGCCCAATACCTAGGAGTTGAGTGAGCTCAATGAACAGTCCCAGATAAAATTTCAGCAAAACTCAAAGCTGTCATTACCCTCTATCTACTGCACACCAAATCCAAGAGAATATTTAAAAGCAACTCAACACCACGTAGCTTCTGCTGAAATAAAGTGGCTGCTCAAAAGGGCTGTTTTAATTTACAGAAGTCTTAGCATCTCAAAAATATTCTTGCACTGACACCCAGGCTATTAAAAAATGAAAACAACGGCTGACCTTTTTTTTCTTTAAATTCACCTTAAATCTTGCACTATATTCATGGTTTCCTTTTTCTTTTTTCTGTGCTTGCCCAAATGATCTCAAAGCATTAGGCACGATTCCAGCAGCACTTAGCTATTTGTACATGTCTTCTACTTCCATTATAACCTTCTTGTTGTAGTCACCAAAATGGGCCATCAGCCAATATTCCTCTCTTATTCATAAAAACGGAAAAAAAAAAAATAAACAAAACCTACCTCTCAATGTGCTGTGCATCACCATTCCAATTTTATACAGCTGAAGTTGCTGACAAAGACTTCTTAAATACAACCTGCATATGTCCTTTACGGCTCTTTCAAGCTTTTCTTCTGTCCAGCAACTTGTATAACATTTACCCTGCACAGTGTCTGATCATCTTAGGTTTTTTTCAGAAGAATCTCAGTCTTAAAGAAGGTTCAGTGTCCCTAATCTGGAAATCAAAGATCCTCAAGTCTCTAAAATCCAAAACTTTCTGAGCACTGACATGATGTTTCACGGGGAAAATTGCTTCACTTACAAAATTATAAATATATTCTATAAATTTACATTCAGGCTGTGTGTATAAAGTATATGTCAAACCTAAACAATTTCATGTTTAGACTCGGATCTCATCGCCAATATATTTTATTATACATAGTCACGAATTCCTTAACCCCATCAGGGTTACCTTCTGAGTGAAGCATCGTTAGGTAATTTAATTGTGCAAGCATCATCAAGTATGCTTCCCCAAAATAAGATGGCTATGATGTCACTAGGCAATATAACTGTGTGGCATCATGATCATATAGGCTGCTCATCATGGCCTGAAATGGCACATGGTTGTACAAGCAAATACTCCAAAATCAAAAAAAAAAAAAAAAAAAAACCCAAATCTTGAAACATTTCAGATCCTGGGCCTTTCAGAGAAGGGATGCTCAACCTGTCGTGTGTCTTTCTGTTGCCTTACAACATTGAAATGGTATCACAAGGAAAAACTTCTTGGGCCCAAATCTCCACATATCGGTTGTGAAATGTTTGGTATAGGCACTGCTTGCTCACTGGGCTTCACAGTCCGCTTTACCAGGAGTAATGCACAGCACCACACAACATCTGCTATAAGCAATAAGCCTTGGATGAAGCTTTTATCCAAAGAGTGTTAGCCATTTCTGCAGCATATCTAAGGATACCCCAGTACCAGAAAGAATCCCACCATACCCACAGCCAATCACATTGGGAGTCCTGAGGATGGTAGAAAGTATGTCTTCACTTTGCACACTGGGTCACTTCTCAGCCAAAGATCTCCCAGATGAGCATCCAGAAAAATCCCTCTTGAGCAGGGCTGAGGATACATAGGAATAGACGTGGTGAAAGGAACAAAAAAGCCTATTTTATAACGGTAGAATAAAAAGAATTTAAGAAGTTTTTTTTTAAATAAAAATATTTTGCTTCAGGATATATGCAAAATGTGTGCATATACATACACAGATATAACATTGTGCTTGAAATTGGCATAGTACCTTTGAAATAATGATAATGACATTGATTTCTCCTTTTGTGCCAGATACTAAATTAATTTCTAGAGTTCATTATATTCTTTAGTCCTCAAAATAACCCAAAATGGTGTTGTTGATGATGTTACAATTTCACAGATGGGAAAAGGACTAGAAAGTTTGAATTGCTTGGTTACAATCAGATTGTGCCTTCTAGTTTTTGGCTCATAATATCTTGTGCACTGTCGGCATTGTAATAAAAGATTATAAACATTAATCCTTGATTAAACAATAAGGATCTGGAAATCAAAAAATTTTACACAACCCCTCAGCTCCCTCCACACACCTGCTAACTCAGAACGATGGACCTGGCACATTAGAAAGTAGCAAAGGTTTCTGAAATGTATGAAGACAGAGCAAGATTTTTCATAGGTTAAAAGAAGATAACCACATTTTGGAATTGTAGCCCAGTGTTCACTCTTTGAGGTCATATATACAGCAATAAGTGAAATACAGCAATCATAAGAATCATTTAAAAAGGAAAACAGAAGACCTTAGCCAGAATCATGAAAAGAACTGTATATCCCTGGACCAGAGTAGAATAGCAAAATGGTGAGCTGCCTTAACCCTAAAGTGCACTAGGCCTTGGATCTGGAAGCAAGTGGTAGCCACAGAAGGTAATGTTCTGGGAGATGGAGGTAAAGAAAACCAGAAGTTCCCCACCAAATGCAGGGCAGGTGCCAGGCTGAAGGCTTGAAGGCAGAGACTGAGGAGTAGCTCTCCCTAGTCACTAAAAGAGACTAAACAACAAAGAAAAAATAACACAGCAATTGTCCTCCTAGACTTCAACTGTAAATGTTCTCCTAGAGCTACAGATTTTTGAGAACTAAGCAATAGAGAAATCAGCTCATCTGTGTACAAGACAGTAAGCCACGCTGGTTGCTGGCTCTGTGAGAACATCTCCCATCTCTATGTCACAGTTGGACAGACGTCCACAGTGTCTCTGAAACCTCTTGACTCTGAAGGTTCAGAAAACCAGAAAGAAGTGATAGCAAATCTGCTAGTCTGAGAAGAGTTTGTTGCACTATGAAAGTTAATACTAAGAGAGACAACCAACAAAATCGTGATCAAAACATGAATTTATTGTAGACTTAATTTTATAGAATATGTTTGGCAAAACTTCTAAATAAGTAAGCTAAATATGTCCAACAAGATAAATGAGTGATAAGTTTTTTAACCTGAAAAAAGTATTCCATAAAACACAAAGAAGGAAATGAGATGAGTAGAAGTGGCAAGGAAAGAAAATCAATAGTAAATTTAGAAACAAAATGTGGAATTATTAAAATAAAAATAAAGTAGACTAGATAAATTCCAGATGAAACAGAGTTGAAGAAAGGTGAGTTATTTGGACAAAAATAAGGATGGCAAAGCCTACTTTTTCAGTGAATATCAGCAAGAAAATACCCAATAGAGCTGGCCTTTTCCCCTGATATCTGTGAGATGTTTTCATGGAGTCTAACTTAGCTCTCCCAGCCTTAGTTTAGCAACCATCTCTGACAAGCTTTCTAAAGTAGGCACTATTTTTGGTATGTTATGGGTGGACTACTTATTGTACAAGTATACATAGTCTCACTTTTTTTTAGTATAAAGATTCTAAACTAGTGAGAAGTGATTTGCTCTGTGTACCCATTTTGGAGACCATGGACAGGAGTCAGGGCAGAGCTGTAGTTCTGAGTGAATCAAAGCCCATATCCTATGTTTTAATGGGAGCTCATTTTAGGGTAGGGTCTGACCCGGAAGGTTCTTCAACACCAAGATGGATAGGAACAAATCCCTCAGCATCCTTTTCTATTGCCAGGAATAGTGGGGGAGTGAATAGGAGAATTAGTAAGTTTTGGTCAATGTGTTTGAAGAGAGTTGGGTGATTTCTCTGATGATCTGGATGTGGTTTGAGTGTTGTCCTCCAAATATTCATATGCTGGAAATTTGATGTTGAGGTTGTAGAACCTTTAAAACAAGGGCTTATTAGTAGGTGATTAAATCACTGGGAGTGGTTTTCAAAAGGAATTAACATATTTCTTATGGGACCCCAGAGAAGATTGTTATAAAAAAAGCAACTCTGGCTCCTGAATCTCTCTGTGTCCTGCTACTGGTCTTGTCATATGATCTCTCCCTCTGTTTCTCTCATCCCCATGCGCATGCCATCAGCCACTGTTGTGACAGAGCCAAAGGCCCTTACCAGAAGCCAAACAGAAGGAGCTACGTGATCTAGGATTTCCAGCCTCCAAAACTGTGAGCTAAAATGAGTCTCTTTTTTTAATAAAGTCCTGAGCCTCAGGTATTTCATTATAGCAACAGAAAATGGACAAACACAATGCCAATAAATTTTCTGAAGTCTAAGTTCCAAAAGAAAGATTGTGTGTGTGACTATGGGGTGGCCCCTTTCCTAGCTGGAAAATAGCCTTTAACAGAAAGGCCATCTCATCTGGTGCTACTTTCTCGAGCTGTAGCCCTGATGAAGAATCCACTCTCCTCCTGACTGGGAGGGCTCAGTGCTGGTCTATCACACCTGTAGCAATGGCTTTGCCTAGCAATTCTCTGCTCAGGCCCTAGAAACATGCCAGAAAACTAAGGAGCACTAAAGGACTTGTGGCAGTGGAATAAAACATGTAAGTTAATTTTTCTTCCAATTTAGTCAAACTTAAAAAAAATACTATGGACAGTGCTTTCTATTTGAAAGGTTGATTAACTCATAAACACATTTAATACAAAGCAACAATGGAACCATGAAGGTAGATTGTAGTTTGAGTCATTGTACTTGGAGGATATTCTCTGCACTGGTTACGCTGAGTAATTTTGCTGACACCTTGACCTCACATGGCCTCAAGCTGGACACCCCGCTCCTCCTGGCTCCCCTGGGGTGTTTAATCCAAAGAGTGTATGCTGAACCCCAGAGGACCCCTGCCCCACCTGGTCGGCTATACTCCTCCTCGTCCTCAAGCTTTCCAGAAGTCCTCTCACAGCTCTGACCTCTCCAGAAAATTCTACCACCCCTCATAACTATCTTGTTGAACAATTCCATTTTTCCTGTCTCTGTTATTTATTTTGTTCCATTTCCATAGAAACGTGGAGCTAGAAGATACTTTAGGGATTATCTAGCTCAACACTCACATCTTACAGATGAGAAAACCGAGGCCCAGAGAGATTAAGTTACATTTTGTTCTCAGTGAGCCATGGAAAAAAGGAAAAGACCCTTAAACAGGATCTGGCTCATCTCACAGAGCTGGCTGTGCTTCCAGAACTTGACGTCAATGGACTTTCTTGGGGTGGCAGACGGCTCTCGCACCAGCGGAGCACCGCAGACCCCGGCAGCACAGGTCACTGTGAAAGGACCTTGCCTCCCTGCGAATAGGCCGACTCTGCCTCTGACCTGTTCAGCTTCTTGGCACGGTTTGACCAAACATGCTCCTTTCCCAGCTTCCTGGCAAATTTGATGTCACCCAGAATGTTCTCCCTGTAGGCAGATCTGATTTTCCACTTTCCTCCCTCTGTCTAATGCTACTCTCCTTGCCATGGAATTTGCCTGCTGATCCTGAAGCAGGGCAGCCCACGGTGCTCCTCCTCAGTGTCTTTTGATGCCACCCGGTACTCATAAGCAGAGCTATGTCTCCAGCCTGCATTTGTACTAGACCTAATGAGAGCTCATTTCTTCCCTTCCGTCTCCATGGGGACCGTGATGTGACCCCTTCACACCTGCACACAGAGCCTGCCAAGAGATGACTCGCTGAGGAGGCCATGTGCAGATCTCAGGGCTGATGAGCACAGGGCTCTCAGGCTGCTCCTGCTGGACATCTGGGGCCCAGGGCTTCTCTTTAGAGGGAATAAAGCAAGACAAGCTCAAATGGCCTTTGGACCATGGAACGTTAGTGCAGAACATTAAGTAAGAAACAGTCAAGCTCAGAGTCCAAGGGGTATCAGATTTATGATCCATCCAAGCCACCTTGGGCAACTGTTAAAAATTCAGTTTTGTGGCCTCCCCCTATAGGAATTATAATTTGCTTTGGTGCACAACACAGCCCAAGAAAGTGACTAGATTCTAATAAGCTCCGGTGATTCTAATTTGGAACCTTGCACAGACACTGATCTCCCAATACTGCAAAGAAAGAAGCTGAGGACCGGGCCACAGAGTCCATCACCTTCTGGGGCTCCCTATAAGTGATTTAGACTGTGGCTGCCCAGCTATGCACAGAGCAGTTATTGACTGATCCTGCAGCCCAAGATGGCCTGGTTCTCTCTGTTTCTGGGACTTTTCCTCTGTCTCCCATCCTGGCTTGGTAAGAGGTGGGCTGTTCTCCAAGGAAAGTCTGGAGAAAGAGGAAGATATAACAGCACAAGGAAAAGAGGCACAGAAAGGAGATGAGATGAATAGTGAAGACAGTATGTTGTTTCACACATACTGTTTTGCTGGACATCATTACCAAGCCTAAACATCCAGTTGATTTGTGCTGAAGACAGACATCAGCCATCTGCCAGCCCATTAAATGTGTGGTCACTCACCCGCCTAACAAAACAACACAAGCATCGGTTCAGCTATTTCTTTTTTTGCCCTCGTCCTCCTCCAACCTCATCCTCCCCTTTACTATCTTATTTTACTCCCTTATGCATGATGTGTATGCACATTATGTGCCATACGGGTGTCCCTTATCCAAGATGGACAGACAGATTAATTCAAAAGTTGCATTTCGACCAGTGTCAAATTTGCTTTTACAGTTTTTCAGTTTTTTACAGTTTTTCAGTGTGACACTGTGCAAACACCAGTATGGTCAGATGTCAGGTGGATCCTAAAATACACAGGAGCAATGCAGTGGCATTT
>PVJO010032889.1:0-12682 GCA_004026905.1 Hystrix cristata | reverse complement strand
AAAGAAAATGTGATATATACACAGACTGGAGTTATTTGTCCATAAAGAAGAAAAACTTTGCCATTGGAAGGAAAATGGGTACAATTGCAGGTCAACATGTTAAGCAAAATAAGCCAGACTCAGAAAGGCACGTATCATATATTTTCTGTCATATGTGGAGTTTGTGAGGAGAAAAGACAATTAAAAGTTGAAAGGAGGGCAACACACTCGGGCCCTCTCCTGTCTCTCAGGAGCTCTCTTTCTCTGTCTCAATAAAATTCCTACTCTTAACCGCCTTTATTCCTTAGAATTCATTCTTCGACTTCAGGGAACATGAACTCAGCGTAACTGACATCTAGCAGGTTGGGTGTTATATTTTTTCCCCTATATCATTTGGAGGTCCGCACCGAGATAATTAGAGGAGAGGATGCCAAACTTCAAGTGAACATACAGATGGAACCAACTACAAATATGCCAGCCTCCTTTCTCTGGGACCCACTGGATCTACTTGTGAAGGGAGTTCATAACTGCTAGACTACAACATGAGTTTTAAGCAAGGCCCATCAGATTAGCTCTCCAAAGGTCACTGACGGCAGTCTCCCTCACATCTACCTTTCTTAGCTTGAAGCAGCTAGATGGAAACATCGCCCATTCTCCCCTAACCACAGTTAGGGGTATTTCTTCAGAGAGGGGAATAGTATAGACAGCGAAGTAAGGTAGAAATACTATAGGCAGTCAGACAGGGCTGGGCCCTCACTGGAGTCAATACGCAAGAGGAGAATAAGCTACAACGATGGCTGGAGGCGCATCCACTGAAGGTCAGGACTCAAGATAAGGCTGAGGGATAAACAATGAACTGAAGATCACACTCATCTGATCTGATAAAGTCTAGGTCCCCCAGGTGGGCGACCAAGACCTCCAGATTCAGCTCACCCTAGAATGTCCTTGTTCTCTCCTTGCTGATTTACTATGTGACTTTCTTCCCCATCGGATCACTATTACCTAAACGACTACACTTGCAATATTATTGGTTAATCATCATTTTGACACATTATGTCCACCTCACAATTTTGCTCTATAAAACTTCCCCTGAAGGGTGGGCTCATTGGCAACCCACTCGGGTCCCCTCCTGTCCCTCAGGAGCTGTCTTTCTCTCTCTCAATAAAATTCCTACTCTTAAAAAAAAAAAGTTGAAAGGAGACTACTAGAGGAAAAAGAAGGGGATCAAGTGGAAGGGAGAGAGAGAAGGGAAGGGAAGTCATAGGGAGTTAGATATAGTCAAGGTATATCACAACTATTTATGAAAATGTCACAATGAAACTCATTCTGTAAAATCAATACATATTAAAAAATAGAAAATAATTTTAAAAAGAATCTAGGTCTTGTCAAATGGCATAAAGTCAAAATGAAGGGGCTAAAGAGAGAGCAATTAAGTATATGAACAAATAAAAGTAATCAATAAAAATGAACCACTAAATTTCTAAAAATTATGCATTCATGATAATATTTTAAGATGTAAAGATAGAGGAAGGAAGGAAGGAAGGAAGGAAGGAAGGAAGGAAGGAAGGAAGAAAGAAAGAAAGAAAGAAAGAAAGAAAGAAAGAAAGAAAGAAAGAAAGAAAGAAAGAAAGAAAGAAAAGAAGGAAAGAAAGAAAGAAAAGAAGGAAAGAAAGGAAAGAAGGAAAAAAGAAAGAAAGAAGGAATTCAGACAATTGATATAGCAATGGCATACATTTTCTATTCTGAAAATTGACATTTAGAAGGTAACTACTTAAACATTTATCCCAACTTTTCGGCAAAATTATTTCGTGTAACCAAACCAACTTCGTTCACAGGAGAAAAATCTTTATGGTTAAATTGTAAAAACTATATAGAGAATGATGAAATGTTTTAAATCTATTGCAAATTCTAGTAAAATCATTGATTCAGATAAAATAAGTTAAATCATTAGTTGAAATGTTATTTGAGAATTTCACAACAAAGGATCAAGTTCTCACCACCTGACCCAAGGAATCAATCTTGGCCTCCCTAAGTGTACAACAGCAGAAATTTCACTTTGGATTGAAACCAAGATGTTGAAATGAATCTATAAAATTATGATTTTTTAAAGCTAAGCTATTTCTCAACTTTCTCATGGTTAGAGGGAAGATTCCTCCCCCAGCCCGGGTGCCAAGGAAGCTGCAGCAGAGCTAGACTTTCAACATTTCCCTGAGCCTACTGGTGGGCCACAATTTGGTGGAATATATGTGTGCAGATTTCCTTGTTTCTGTTCTGCCCCTCCTACAAGTTTAACTGCTTTTGTGTTTTGGAGGATGGTAGACCAGCTGGCTCCCAATTTAGCCAAATTGTGAATAAAGTAATTTTTCCATTTTTATGAGCTTCTCTCTTGTTCTTGATGGTGGGCGAATGAATAAATCCAGACTAACTGGACCCTGATTCAGACCTCCAGCTGGGTCCTTCAGAAAATGAAAATGGATAATACAAAGCTTAAGACTCCACATATATGTATTTCCTCAAAAGTGTTTCATTCAAAGGCACTCAAGACTCAAGAGATAAATTTTATTGCAATAAATTCAAAGAAAAAGGAAAAGTTCACTGACACCATAAAGAATCAAACACGAGCCCAGAATGATTTATGGATTGTAGAGTCAACCAGACTGATTTTCTATGGCCAGTGTAAAAAAAGTACAAAAAATTTGTGGCTTTAACTAACAAAAAGTTACAGGCATGAGTCTTCCTGAGCTAAAACCAAGATATCAATTGAGTTGTATTTCTTTTCACAGGTTCTATTGCAGAACCTATTCCCTGTCCCATCTTTGCAGAGCCGACACACATTCCTTGGTGTCAGCTTCAAAGCTATCAATGCTGCATCTTTGTGAAGAGAAAACAGGAGAGGAGATAAATGAAATGACCCCCGAGCTGGGGTTGGGGATTTAGCTCAGTGGTTAGAGTGCCTGTCTAGCAAGTACAAGGCCTTGAGTTTGATCCCCAGGACCCCCCCAAAATAGGGTATGTTCAAAGAGATTGTTCGATTACTCCCTCTTGATAATTAAGGGATTATTTGGAGGGGGATTAATGGCGATGTGTCTTTTGCTACAATAAATTTTTAATATATGTTTTGATCACTTTCATTTTTCAAACGTTTATGTCAATTTCTGTCAAATTCAAAATGATGGTGTATTCTCGCCCACGTTATTCACTGGATGTAGCATTGTGTGATTTCTGGCTCTTCTCCAAAGTCAAATTGACTAGAACAGGTAAATATTTTGAACCCATTAATGGTCTGAAGCAACCAAGGCAACACAACTAAAGACACTCATGAAAGATTTTAAAAAGTACTCCAGAAAGTGGCAAAAATGGTAGGTATATTTGAAGCAAGGGGGAGTATTTTGAGGGGAGTAATGGCAAGGTGCTTTTACTGTAATAATTTTAATTGAAACATTCATCGTATTTTTGATCACAACTTTTATTAAAAACAAATTACAAAGTTTTATGAACAGTATAAATACATTCCTAGTCTTTATTCCTTCCATGTTCATTTGCTACATGATCTTCTTCCCCATTGGATCAATGTTACCTAAGCGACTACACTATTATTTGTTAATCATCATTTTGACACATATTGTACCTGCCTCACAATTTTGCTCTATAAAACTTACCCTGAAAAGTGAGCTCATTGGCAACCCACTCGGGTCCCCTCCTGTCTCTCAGGAGCTCTCTTTCTCTCACTTTCAATAAAATTCCTACTCTTAAAAAAAAATATATATATATATATATATATACACATAAATACATTCCTGTTTATCAACAATTGTGTTAGTGTTTAGTACATACAAAGACATACAATATTGATAATAACTGACTATATCCCAATTAAACAAATGATTAGCTATACTCTTTATTTATTTTGTCTATGCTTTATGACTATGATGGGAATAACTTCCAACCTGTTAGATGTCAAATGTGCCAAGCTCATGGCCTCACAACATGGAGGAATGAAATCACAAACCAAAGGAGGAAGTTAGAACAGTTTTATTAGAAACAAGACTAAACAAGACTAGCTCCCAGATTTCGAGGAAGGGTCCAGATGTTCTGGTCACTCCCCCATGCCTCTGATGCCTCTTGGGCCCAACCGGACTAGGTAGTGCTAATTGCAGTACAATCTCAAGTTGCTGTTTGTCTTTGGGGAGAGTTGTAGGCCTACCTATGGTGTCTCCATCCTGAGTCCTGACTCTCTTCAGATTCACCTCAGCCGCAATCTTGGTTCGTCTCATGTTCTGTGCTGACTTCCTCCATGGCCCAATTCCTGTCTGGGTGCATATTAATTTCTATCTAACTTAGCTGTCTATAATAGGAATATATTATTGGAATAATTTGAATTAGTGATGAAAATGAGATATGCTAAAAGCACAGATGTATATCTTCCAATGCTGAGAAAATACAAAGATAATACATACTGAGCACACACTTTGAATACAACACTGAACCGAAGCTTTGTGTATATTTCATTTGATCGTTATTTTAGGCAAATAGTTATATATTACTGGTCCTGAGGGAACAAAATGAATCCCAAACAGCATGCTTTGCCAGTCAGAGTTAAATGGAGAAACAACGACCTTAGTATGTAGTAGATGTTTAATCATTCATTAGACCTCAGACCCAAAGACACAGAGTCTCTAACTCTAAAACAAATTATACAACATTCCTAGTTCACCAGCCTGTGGACCATTGAGATCAGGAAGGGGAACGCTCTTTAAAGACCCTCTAATCTTGGGTTGAGACCTGATTTATATTACAACTTTTTCCTAAGTTGGTTTTGTCAGTGTCTTGCCTGATTAAAGCTCTTGAGGGAACACTGATCACCTGGATACAAGGAACACATTTTGCAATTTCAAAATAACTTCTAAGAAAAAAACATGAATAAGCATGTACAACATGTAGCTTAGACAATGACAACCCATAGTTCCCTGAACCCAAGGAGAAACTCTTGGGCAGACGAAAATTTATCCACACTCCAGCTGACTGCAGATGTCTTTGAAGGCATAAATGTGCATATAGCTGCTTTACAGTAGAGTCTGCCTATACTGCGTGGCCCTCTATGAGTCTTGACTGAATTCCTTCATCTATGATAAAAGAACCGAGAAGCAAAAGTGCATTCCTCCAAGCATCAAGGCCCAGCTTCCCTGTGACATCCTGGCCATCTCCTTAGGGTCATGTGATTATCCCCGCAAGGTACGGCCCTCAACGGAATGCAGCGAAGAAATAATGAGTTGGGATTTAAATCCACATGTGTCTATTTTTGCATCCAATTGATGTTTAAATGCTATACAAACCCTACTCTTTTTCTCTGTCCCTCCCAGCTCAACTTAAATAGGTTTGTGCATAGAAAGAATCCAAGAGATTTGTTCCAGCAATTAGTTGATATGGAAAGCTGAGTCACTTCACTTTGAACCCAGCTCACTCTGTGGTTCTCAGTAAGTTAAACTGCCATCCACCTAAGAAATAAGTACCGCTTTAATGATATCACTATACTTGTTCCTACTATTTGAGAGTACCTGTACTCGCTTTTTTTTTTTTTTTTTTTTTTTTTTTTTTTTTTTTTTTTTTTTTTTTTTTTTTTTTTTTTTTTTTTTGCTGTTGCTAGGGAGCCTTGCACTTGCTTTCCTCCCTAGCACTGAGCAAAATCCCCAACCACTGGGGACTGTTTTCAATTCCCTCATGTCTTCTGGAACTCTGTGGCTGGATTCCACCTCACCACAGGCTCCAAGAGAGGAATATTGCAAAATCCTTTTCCTCAGCACAGGACATCACACCTTGTTCCCCAATAATCCACTCACTGCCTTAACACTCTCCTTTTAGATTCAGCGAATCTAGGTCATGCTTCATTTGTCATCATGATGTTGAATAGAACGTCATGTCTTCCAAACAAAAAGAGAAATGTAAATATTATATGATAACAGCAATGTTATTTATAGAAAAGAAACAGATTACTTCTATTTATTTTCAATGCAGCCGGCCACTCTTACAAAAGAAGCACACATCCACGATTTCTGTGACATGGTGATTTCGACTATCAATAACTTTACTAACTTGAGTCTGTCAAAACAAAGGCAAGGACTGAGTGGTGGAAATCCACCATGAAGCCCTCTCCCTTAAAATCTAAAACTGAAAAAACTATATCCTGAAAAGTTGTTCGTGTTCTCTGATTTGATGATTTATTAAAAATTAACATGATTTGTCCTTGTTCCTGTAGCATATAATAAAATTCATGCTATTTGAAATCCAATTTCTTAATAAGCTTTATGCATACTGATTATATAACAAAAAGAGAATACATCCTTACCAATAAACATGTTTGGCATGCAGAATTTCCAACCCATTATTCTCTATACTGCTTCTCTACCACAGTATTTCTCTAGTATGCCCAGCTCCTTTGCAACCAGAATTCCAGTCTCATTGTTTCTTACGAGAGAAAACAAAATAGATCCTTGATGGTCAGCCTGCTACCAGTTTTATCCTGCTTTAGCCCCCTTGCCAAGTGGTCTTCTAAAAGCAAATATGACTATGTTTCCATTAACTATCTGCTATGGTGCCAGACATATTGCATAACATATATGGTCCTTTCTGACTTTTACCCTTGCCGACTTCCAACTTTGTCTCTTACCTGCCTCAACCTTAATGATCTACTTCAATTACCCAAAATCACTGGTATTATTCTGGAAAAAAAAAAAAAAAATCCAGGTTGTGTTTTAAATATCAGAAATGAAACATTTTCACATATACTTCTGCACTTTTTTGCCTACCCATCCAGAAAAATGTGCTGTTTCTATTTAGCAATGACCCTCAGAGTCTCTTCAGATACTTTGTCCTCTTTTTTCTCCAAACTCACTGCTGTAACAATGCTACTGGACAGCTCCTTCAAAAAGGAATCATCAAATAAATGTTACCAGGTTTTGGATTGCTCACCTCTCCTTCTGGAGTTGGATTCCAAATTCTTCCTGTCTTGAACAAAGAATTGAGCAAAATGAGCAAAAACCAGTGAAAGTTTATTAAAAATGAAGAATTAGGGCGAATCTGGCTCTGCGGAGCAAGCTTGGGCCAAGTAAAAGAGGAAAAGGAAAATAAAAGTATAAAAGCAGGTTGGGTTGTCATGAGAAAAGCCACTATAGCAAGCTCTTCTTGGCATCTGTGTCCTTTTATACTGTCTAAATCTTGAGGAAACTCGAGAGAACTTCTACTTACAGGTCCTGAGAGGCAGTGCTGGAATCCCACACCTCAGGGTGATGTCAACTGTAGGCCATCATATTGAAAACTTGCTCAAGTTCTTGTGAGAAGTCCACATTCAGGACTTTGGGAATCGTTCTGGTGCATGTGTCCGGGGATGTTGTAGTTAACAGGTCACACCTGCTTCCCCAGCCAGCACCACCACATCTTAATCTCATATGTCAACAACTCTACAGCTTGTCTTTGTGTCTCATCCCACTTTTGTTCCTTCTATCATCTCTCCCCAATTCAGGACTGGCCTTTTCCCCCAAATCTCTCCAAGTTAAAAGCTGTTACCTAGATAAAAAGAAAGAAATCCCCAGAAGAATACTATCATGTCTTCTTTCAAGAATCCCTACCTCTTTCCATCACTCTTGCTGTATTTGGGAATATTCCTAAACTACAGTAAGTTTCGGTGCAGATGTCATCTTCTCTGAGACACCTTCATTAATATCTCTGTATGGAAAAAAGCCCTCTTTCTCTTTACTCCCATTGCATCATTTCATACTTTTTTTAAAAATTTTATTTATTTTTTTCTTTGGTGCTGGGGATTGAACTCAGGGCCTATGCACTTGCTAGGCAAGCACTCTAACCACTGAGCTAAATCCCCAGCCATTTCATACTTTTGTAATCTCACTATGTGTTTTCTTGTCTTACTTCACTATGTTGTGAGCACCTTAAAAAGGCAGTGTTTTTGTAGTGGGGATTAAACCCCATAATTCTTTAATCAGCAATGTGTTTTTTTTCTATTTCATACTGAGCTACATGCCCAGCATTTTTGTTTATTTGTTTGTTTGTTTGTTTTGAGAGAGGGTCTTGTGAAGTCACAAACCCCGTGGCTGGGCTCTACCTTGTGATTCTCCATCCTCAGGCTCCTACAGTGCTGGGATACAGGAGTGCACCTCCACACCCAGCTTCACAGCACATCTTCCATCTGCATTTTCTACTATGAGAAGTGAGGTGTAATTGGTCTTTTCTAAAATTCTTCAATCAATTTGTAAAAAGTCTTGTCCATATTTTATACACCACACTCTTCACTCCAAGTTTTTAGTTTTTAGTAGTACCATTGAGTCCATCTATATTTGAATAATAAAATACAGATAGAAATGTCTGTGGATTTTGGAAGGAAGACAAGGAGTAGTCAATACTTATTTTAAAGAGACAATAGGGACTGTTCTCAGTAATTTCTGTACAGATAAAAAATATTATGTAAGTATGTATGACTTTCACACTCTCCTGTATGTGTGTGTGTGTGTGTTCAGCGTGTATGAGTGTTGCTTCCATAAAATATATATACTGCTAAAGTAACAAAATATTGGCACACTAAGTAGCAGTTCTAAAACTGTCAGACACTACTTGAGTGTTCTTTGTCCTCTCAGGGTTCATGCATTAGATCTGATCCTTTACCAAAAGGGAAAATACTAAGGAAATATATCATAGGCGAATACACCATACAGTTGAGAGTCATAAAGGGCTCCTTATCCCACATTCAGCATCTTGTTTCTAGTCATTTTACATTTCAAACAGAGTAGTGTGGAAGTTACCAGTATTACAGAAAATAAAGAACTTAATTTAGAATTCAAACATTAGTTTGAGATTTAGTACTATCAGTGATTTCTGAATTACCAATAGCCAGCACAGTTAGTAAAATTATTAGTTTGTCTAGATTTGGTGATCTCTCCCTTTTAATTGATAATATACTTTTCCCACTTTAAGCAAACTATGATATCTAAATCTTTGGCATTCTTGAGAAGTATGTGTCTATAAGAACCAAATTGACAATAATAGGTCTTGATGTCCTAATGAAGTAGGCCTAGTAAAAGTATACTCTGGAAATAAAGTGTTCCTGTACATAAGAGTCACCTATGTAGAGAATGTGAAATGGGTTACACTCAGCCAAATGGAAGTATCCTTTTTCACTGTACATAACTGAATTTCTGAAGTTTCATGGATTAAACTTAATAAAAAAATTAGAATTCCAAGTCTGCCAAGGAAGGGTGACCTTGGAAAACAGTCCAGATATCCACATCAGACTCTGGATTTGCTGCGATTTAGGAGTAAGTGCAATGTGAACCTTGATTCACTGTAACAAAAGATTTGAAATGAGTTCAATATCAAATTGAAGTAAGATAATTTATTCCTACTTTAGCCACATGTCCAGAAGCAACTAGAATTACTTTCTAGTAAGAGATAACATTGTCCAGACTTACTAATGACCCCTAAAGAATTCCCAACCATATAGTAATCAACCAGAGAATATCAGCTGTTAAAAAAAAAAAAGATCAAATGACTAAAAATCAAAGCTGGGGAGGGCATTATTGAGACCTACCCAAAATTAGTCTAGGTAGTAAAGTTCTTACACATAGATTTTAAAATAACCATGATTTATAAAGATTTTAAAAATGAAATGATGGAAAAGTAGCCTGAGAACTGAATTTATTTAAAAACATAAGGGCTGGGGATTTAGCTCAGTGGTTAGAGTGCTTGCCTTATAAGCACAAGGCCCTCGGTTCAATTCCCAGCACCAGAAAAAATATAAATAAATAAATAAACAAACAAACAAACAAATAAAATAAAAACATAATAACATGAAAGTTAAAACACTAAAATTATTATACTTAAGGTTAAGATGTGAAAAAAGTTTTTAAATGATGATAGACATAGTAGAACTAGTAGGGAAGAAAAATCAATCAAAGGTATTCAGCTTGATTAACTGAAAATGGTAGTAAATAGAAAAATATGTGGCATGTCTAAGAGGTATGAAATAATTAAAATGTCCAATTAGAGACTCAGTGGGAAAGAACAAAGATTAGGGAGGTCAGAGTGTTTGGCGATACCAGATAAAATTTTTTGAAGGTGATTAAAATTGTAAAATGAGGGATTGGGGAATTAGCTCGGTGGTAGAGCACTTGCCTAGCAAGTGCAAGGCCCTGAATTTGATCCCCAGGGCATCTACCCAAAAAATATTATAAAATGACAAAAGTAAAACTCTCTGAAACCCAAGAAAGATAAATACAAAGAAAGCCAAACCTGAACACAACATAGGAGACTTTTGAAATTATAAGCACATCATCTAAAACAACAAGGAAAAGAAAAAGAAAAAAATACCTTACATACTACTTAAAATATCTTACATACTACTTAAAGAACCAACTATAAGACTGACAGTTCTCTGTTTAATATAAAGAATGGAAGCCAGAAGACAGTCAATTAAATATTTTTAAAGTGCTGAAAGAAAACAATTGTCAACCTGGAATTCTGTACTCAGCAAAGTAGAAACAGAAGTAAAGATGATTTTAGATGAAAAAGAAATAGAATGTGTCACTACCTGAAAAATACTGCAAGAAATTCTTAAGGAGATTTTGATTCAAAGGAAAAGTAATTAAATATAAAAACAAAACAATTGCAGGCAAAAATGAGCAGAAACAGAAAGCAAGTCTTTGTTTAAAATAATGATGGTAACAGGACGGTTCTCTAAGGTGGTCTCAATTGAATCAAACCAGCTCTCTTCTTTCTTCTTTGTAATTCACAAGAGTAATTACAGACTGTGCTGGAAATGTAGTATCCTGAGATAGGAATAAACAGGCTGTAACAGCTCAGGCTTGTTTCTTAAACCTCCCTGCCTCTCCCTTCCGCCTACCTTCATAGAAAACAAAACAAAACCAATTAGAACCCAATCGAAACCAAGATGTCCTCAAATGTGTTATCCTAGCACATCACATAGGTACTGGGTATAAACCCCAGATCAAACTGCTTTCCAGGTACAGCTGCAGTGGCAAGTGAGACTCTCCCAACTCCTGGATGCTTAACTTACCTTTAAGGACAAGCTCATGATCAATTATTGGCTCCTACTACACCTTACTCCTATCAGTAAGTAATAAATACACTTCATATAACTCGTGTGTGTTGATGATTTTCTTTGTCTTATCAGATTCAAAGAAGTTGGTAGATAATGAACCCTGAACCAGTGCTCCATTATGATGATGATGATGATGAAAATCATATTGGATTTACAAATTTAAAATAGAGATTAAAATATTCATTTCAATAATAGCCCAAGAAGCTCCACTGTTAAAAGGAGAAAGTTGTGCAGGAAGTTGTAAAACTACTGCACTACACTTTGATTGTATTAAGCCAAAAATCTATCTTGATTCTGTTTCTGTCTTGTCTGTCTCTCTGTCTGCCTGTCTATTTAACTATTCATCCATGAGGCAAATGGGGAGTTGGGGAAGTAGTTGGTGATATAGTGCTCGTCTAGCATGCTCGAGGTCCTGGCTTCTATCCCTAGTACCACTCACACACACAAACACAAAAAGTCAAAACTGATAGTTCTAAGATGGAAGTAATGTTTAACCCTGTGGAAGATGGAGCAGAATTAAGTAGCAATGATGGCAACATTTTATGTTTTGATCTGAGTACTGCCTTTATGATCATTTGTTAAAAATCTAGTAAGTCATATGCTCATGATATGTACACTTTTACAAATGCTGGTGTACATGAATAAGTACATTAATTTGTTAAGGTAAACAGATAACAAGTTCTCCATGTAAAGTGAATTTTAATATTGCAGATTTCAGAGATCAAATAAATTAATTATGAAAGCATTTAATTAATATCCAAATTTCCTTTCACGAAGATACTATCCTCGTGTTTGTCACTAAGGTGATAGAAAGTCATCTAGTTTTCCAATACAGCCTCAGTCCACCAAAACTGTGTCTAAATAATGTTATCATCTATTCCTTTAGCAAATGCTATCTCCTCTGTGGGGAAATTTAGATTTTTCAGGGAATATAAAATATAAGTGGTTTATAACATTTCAGTTTATGTGTGATGACAATAAGAGAAAAAATACATATTTCTGGGCAAATTTTCTGTTCTAGTCCAACTTAATTCTTTATGATAAATTTTATTGGTCTAAAAAATTATAATCGAATTGATCAGGAAATCTTACATTAGTTGGTCTTTAGTTAGAGTTTTTGATATGTACAAAAATGTACAATTCAAAATTTATCTTCTATATTTTAAATATATTTTACTAGAACAAAATTGTCACAAGTCCTTCTGTTAATGGTATATTTGGAAAGAACAAACCAAGCTAAAAATGTGTGGTTTATAGCACACATGTCAGGAGAAATATTCTGGAGCACTCTTCGTGAACTGTTAACCGGATTTCATTTCAGACTTCAGGGGCTGGAGTGCATTAAGTTCAAGTTTAACACCTGGATGACTGTTTGATGGTAGCCTGAAGGCTGTTTTGAGATGAGTGGAAGGAAGCAAGGCTGCACTTAGAGTGCACCGTCTTCCACAGCATGTTATAATTCAGAATATCCCAGGGAAGCATTAAAGTTACTTGTTCTGCTGTTGGTGAAGAGAAAGCTATAAATGTTCCATCTTTTAACACTACCTTTCCTAAAGTTCAAGACCAACTTTTAGCCCTCCT
>PVJO010032887.1:0-13390 GCA_004026905.1 Hystrix cristata | reverse complement strand
ATACTTAAAATGATGCTCCTACATGAGAAACCCCAAATATAAATAATTTCAACATCACAATAAAGGAGAGATGATGGGAAGCAGGAAATAATATATATATTATTTCCCCAAAACAAATGTAATTAGTATCACAACATATGCTAACAAAAAAAGATACTAGACTAACTTACCAAGCTAATAAATTATTATTATACTCTAACTGGGGGGGGTAAGCAGCTCTTAAATGGCAACATAAAATACTTTTCCATCTAAAACTTTTATATCCATCAAAAATGTGCTCATTGATTTACTTTTAAAGTCATATTATTTTGTTTTTCCTGACCTACTTTTGGAACTTCTGCTTAAAAGTCCAGCTGTAAGCCACAGTTTGGAGAAATCCAATTCACAAATATTCTCTCTCTCTCCCTCCATCTCGCCCTCCCTCCTTCTCTCTTTCCCCCTCTCTCTCCCTCCTTCCCTCCCTCCTTCTTAATTGCTAGTCTATGGGTGTCTCCACATATATCACCATCTTTTTATAAAAGGCTAATGAGGAAGCCAGTTAAATAAAGTCAAATCTTTATAGGCTTCTTGCTCTAAAACATTTTTGAAAGACAGAACAGCTCAGTATGGGGTAAACCCAGGAAAGAAAGGAATAATGATAATGCCATCTTACTATGGGCTTGGTACCAAGCAAGATGCTTTATTGAAATTCTCATTTGATGCTTCTTGCAACACCCCATGATAAGCATTATCAACCTCTCCTTCCTCCATCTTACACATCAGAAAACTAAAGGTTGGAGAAGCCAAAGAACTTGCCCCAGATAATATACCATTAAAACTTGAACTTGAGGCCTGAACTTGAGCCTGGCTCCTCCTGTACAGTATTGGTAGGGATGCTCTCTACCACGATAGCCCAAGGGAGGAAGGGAAGTAGGAGAAGGCAAATGGCAATTCTTTGCCTAATACAGAGATACCAGTTAGAAGCCAGGAAAGAACCACTGCAGATTCCTTCCTTCTTTTCAGGGTTATCAACAGCCTATGTGCATACATATATGTGCATGTGTATACACACATACACACACACACACACACACACACGGTAGATCTTTCCAAACTGTTAATGTCTCCCAGGCCATCTGTGGGTTTTCCTTAAAGGTCACCCAACAGGCCCCTAAGGAAAGCAGGGCATGGTCTAAATTTTTTTGTATTTTCTCGTACTTTTTAAACACTGGAAAATCCATTTGGCCCAGAGAAATGAATAGTAAAAGGAGTTCTAACTACTTCAAGCTAATAAAATGTAATGGAAAAAAAGGCAAGAATATGGCTGGACTGTATTTTCTTTTCACTCGGCACATCCTGTCTTTAATCTGAAAGGTAAACAGGCCATGCCCAACATACCAACTCGTTTTAGGTGAAATTATCTAGGTTACAGAAACATGCAGCAACTGTGTCTTCATTATTCCTTAGGTCATGGCTGTCAGAAATAACGTCCAAAATAAATCAGAGACAAATATTGCCCACAAGAGAGCAAAACCACAAAATTCACTAGTTTGATAACTGACTTTTGTGAACTTATTTCTTTTACTTGAATAAAAAGTGTGCAGCATTACCTGAAAGAGTTGCAAAAGCCAGAAAATGAAAGTTTGAATATTTATATTTGTATTATTTGGAGAGAGAGAGACAGAGAGAGACAGAGAGATCCCTGAGATACCGACCCGGATAGTCTAACCTCCAGAGCACAAGTGATCATCCAATACCTCTTTCTGCAACTCCAAAATACTAGCTTCTCTGGCTCTATAATATATGTAGTGATCTTATGACTTTGTGATAGGAAGAGCTATGCCCATCTTTTTGTCTTGTATATTCCATTGTCCTTGCTTTATATTACACTTTCTTTTTTATATTCAAGCTGAGCAGATAGTCTAACAGAACTTATCTTTGCAAATAAAACACCCTTTAACAAGAAACTAGATAGATTGACGGTTTGTTTGATGCAACATTCATCACAGTCCTTTTTCTGGACATCATTTAAATCAAGAATTATCATCACAAAGTAATTTAAAGCAGCCTTTCAAAACACGAGTTGTGGGTAAATCAGTAGTTATTCCACTTAAAAAGGTGGCAATGTTAAATGGAAATACTTCATCAGAAGTAAAGCAGGGTCCCCCAGATTTTCTCTTGACAAGATTTCATAGTTTCTAAAAGGCAAATTTGTATTACATCCCTCCAAGAGGAAGAGGACACGGAAGGTTCCAGCCAATGTGACTATGGAACGTTTCATTCAAGGCTAATCAGAGCCAGTGGTCCACAGCACACATTTGGAAGGTAAGGCACTTATTTAAAGGCCAGGTCTCCCTAAAGATGGGGAATGGGCTAGCTAACATTCAACAGTTCAGTTGGATCTCCTCATCTTGCCATTCTGCACTCCCAGAGTGTATTGCGTCCATCTTTGTGGAACTGTGAAGGGTCCCAGCACCTTTTTTTGCAAAAAAGAAATCAGAGGCTCAGAGATTAATCATTCGCCTCATCACACAGCTGAGCTGAGCAGAACTAGGACTGGAGCACAGTGACCTTGGAAATCAGAAGAAGTGAAGCTCCCAGCAAAATGGCCAGGTTACCCCAGAAAGGACCAGACAAAGACAGGATGTTTTAAACACTTGGCTGAGTCCATGAAAATACACCAGCATAGCACCAAATCTAGTACAAGGGCCACTACATGTAGGCAATGAACAAGAGCAGGGGTGGGAGTTGGGGAGTTCTTAACAAAACCAGTAAAACCATCTTCAAAATATGCTATGCACAAGAAGTCTCTCCCAGTTAGTAACTGAGAGATGTCACCCAATCCCATTTAAACGTGGAAATTAGGAGTAGCGGCATATCAAAAAGCATTACGAATTTCTTTTCCACCTTGAAAACACAAAAGGTATTTGATATCTTCAATTCAAATGCAAATTAAAGCCTGAGGGTATTCGATACATTTTTACAGCTTTTTTAAAAGAAGAATTCAGTGTCTGATATTGCAGGTGAGTTTTATTCTAATCGACAACGTATACACATGAGTATAATCACACACTCGCAGCTTATCATTTCAGTAAATCACAGGCAGCAAAACAATAGGAGTCTAGGGAAGGTGAATGTTGATAGGCACAAAAAGTTCCAAAATTGGAGGGCTACCAAAAATATCAAGCCATGTGACTTTGTGCTTCTGGCTGTTCCCTGATAATGAGGAAGTATGAAACTAGATGAAAGAATAATCTCATTGTACTAACTCCTACCCTCAAATTGCTAAAGCAGAACCAAGAAGCAGTTGTGGTGTTTGTAATTAGGAACTGAAATCTCCTGAAATGGTCATACATCAGTGTCAACTCCTTGCAAATATGAAATAAACCTTTGCTTGAGTATTCTTTTCCCGATGTTGATGCACAAACTTGTATTCTGCACTATGAAATCTCAGTACATAAAAGAAACCTGAATTCCGTAACCGGCTTTTAAACACTAGTAACCCTCAGAGAAAATTTTCCATCCTGGTTTTTACCAAAGGTTGCTTCTGACTCATTTGTCTCAAGGATTAGCAAAGGTCAAAAGCATGGATGAGGAAGACAGAGAAATAATCGTTTTTGAAAGGCAGTATTCAGAACCAGAGCAAGACCAAAGGAAATCCAAGTCACTGAAAGGACAAGGCCATTTCCTCACTGCCTGTAAAGCAAGACTTGCTGACAAGATAAGGAAGAAACATAAATATGCTCCTCAGTGAATCCCATTCCTCACCCAGGAAAACTGCCACACCCTCCAGGACCCCCCTGCCTCCCTTTACCAGCCTCTCCCTTTTCCCTAAAAACTTATCTTCCAATACTCTACGACTTACCTACTTGCTATGATTTTGTCCTTTGTGGGATTTTCTTTGATAGACTATAAGCGCCGCAGTGCGAAGATATTTTCTGAATTTGGTTTCTTTAGCTGATAAATCTTTGTGCCTAGAACAGCGCCTGGGACATGGTTGTGGCTCAACAAGTATGTGCTGAAGTAGGAAACACTACTACTCTTTCCATCTCATCAGTCTGCCTTCTATACTTTGACCAACCAGCCCTCAAGGAAACTCATAATAAAGGTCACAGGCATAGATACCAGGCATCACACTAAAAGAGGCCTCTGGAGATCTAGGAGGTATTTTTTTTTTTCAGTTTCTATTTTTTATTACTATACGAGGTTCTCTTTATCATGTGGAACAAAAAGCATTCGCGATATTGTGGAAATAGAACAAAAAGAGGATGACAAAGCAAAACAATTGTATATTGTATGCTTCAAAGGAGATGAGTAGGAACATGGAATATGGGAAAAAATCCAGCAGATAAGTAAATTGTCCCATCATTCAAAAGAGTGAGCTTCTTAGAGATGGCAGTTAACTAAAACATGTTAAATGTTCTGTATTTTGCTCCTTAGCCAGAACGTTAAGAACAGAAAGATGCAATGTATTCACTCAATAATTAAATTTCATATACATATTTACTGCAAAACCAGTAAGCATCAGATTTACCATCCAAGATGCTATCTGAAAGGCTTACAAAAGTGGGACTGCTTTCGAAGCAGGATCATACTGCAGCGAACCTTAGCTTCTCAGGAAGCCGTAGACATGCATCCTGGCCCTTTACGATTTCCTCTTTATACCATTTCATAACAAAAGCATTAAGGAAAACTTACATCTGTGCAAAAGATGCACCGGCATTCCTGAAGTGTGGTCATCTTGTCCAGAGACTGTTCACACAAGCAGAGTTTGCAAGTGAGAAGGGGGGTTGGAGCCAGCTCTCCAGGCGTCAGGTTCTCGGTGGTCATGGTGGGACAGTGGAGCCCACCGACAGAGCCCATCAGCCTGTCTTCAGCCTTCCTCAGTCTCGATCCCTACAGAGAGGGCCAAAGCAGAAAACACGTCCATTGGTACAGCTATTGTTTAACCAACACATTTGAGGACCAGGTAAGCAAATCATCACCATTGACGATTTCTAAAAGTACAAATGATGCATTTCTGAGAAGCATGAGCTGGAGAGTTTCCTGTCTTAGCAAGATATTCCTGGAGCCCTGAGATTTAAGCTGACCTCACCTCACTGTTCTGATTCATATCATGTAAGTTGTGAGAATTTTGACAACACTATGAGGGTGGGGGATAGGAGATATTGGTCAAGGGTACGAAGTTTCAGCTAGACAGGAAGAACAAATTTGGGAGAGCTGTACAGCATGGTGACTACAGCTAATAATAATATATACTTGAAAACTGTTCATGGCAGATTTTAAGTATTCTCACCACTCGAAAAATAAGGATGTGAGGTGATATATTAATTAGCTTTCCTCATTTCACAAGTATACCTAGTACACCAAAATATCATACAATATACTACAAATGTGTATAATTTTTATTTATCAAATATATCTCAATAAAGCTGACAGAGAGACGAAAGAATCACTACTATACACAAACATACCATTTACAAGTTGTATCACTATCAACCAATTCAATGGGTTCATAAAACACATAAAAATATGGTGTCATTCAAAAAAGTTAAAAGAATTATCATATAATCCAGCAATTCCACCTCTAAATATATGCCCAAAAGAAGTAAAAGCAAAGTCTCAAGGAGATATTTGTACATCTGTGTTTATAGCAGCATTATTCACAACAGCCAAAAGGTAAAAGCAACCCAAAAAGATGAATTTTAAAAAGTAGTATTTACATACCATGAAATATTATTTGGCCTTAAAAAGAAACTAAATTCTGACACATGCTATAACCTGGATGAACCCTGAAGTCACTGTACTAAGCAAAATTACCCAAACAGGAAATGACAATTGCTAGGCTGGGCATGATGGTGCACATCTATAATCCTGGCACTCAGGAGGCTGAGGCAGGAGGATTGTTGCAAGTTCAAGGCCAGCCTGGGCTATATAGTGAGTTCAAGGACACCTTGGACTACATAGGGAGACCCTGTCTCAAAAAGCAAAACAAAACAAAACAAGACAAAAAAAAAAATTGCTAAACTCTCCTGCTCATGTGAGGTACCTAGAGTTGCCAAAGCTATAGAGACAAAAAGACAAAAAGTAGACTAGAAGTCACCAGGGCTAGCAGGGGTATATGGGGAGTTATTGTTCAGTGGATACAAAGTTTCTGCTTGGGATGATGAAAAGCTTCTGCAAATGAATAGCTATTGACAGTTATACAGCACTGTGAATGTACAGAATGTCACTGAATTGTACACCTAAAATGGTTAAAATGGAGCCTAGCATGGTGGTGCATACCTATAATCCCAGCACTCTGGGAGGCTGAGGCAGGAGGATCACAAGTTCAACCCCAACATGGGCAACTTAGCTAGACTTTCACAAAATTTTTTAAATGAATGAATGAATGAATGAACCAGGGCTGGGGATGTAGCTGAATATGAAGGCCCCCTGTTCAATCCCCAGAACCACACCCAAAAACATTTGAAATCAATTTTATGTTACCTATTTTACCCCAATTTAAAAAATTAGAGTGTCACTGTTCATTGTGCGCGTTGTATATTATTTCATTTAATCTTTTGCAATCATGATTACTTTCTTAATTTTACAGATTAACTGAAGTATCAATTAAGTCCTTTGCCAAAGTTCCAAGAGCTTCTTCCAAGGCCAAACCCAGTGCCTGAGCCACGACACCAGAGCGGCCTCTTATGTGGATGTTTAAAGCGGGGGTGGAGGTGGAGAAAGACAGAAGAGAAAGATGAAGTCCCTGACTACAACTATCCTTAAAGCCCTTGAACTTATACAGAAATAAAATTTGTCTCTACACATGGTATGAATATAGGAAAAGGTAGCTTTGTAGTGCAAAATAAGATTTACACCCAAAGTCCTTCCACTGTATTGTTTTTAATTCAAAAATCTTTAAAAGAGGTGAAATAATTGTGGAAATGGTCTTCTTGTATATTCATGTTTCGTATCACATCCGGAAATGTCATGTTCTGATTAAATAAAAATAACATCCAGGGGGGTCTTACTATTTTAAAAGACTATGGACACCTCTAATAAATCCTGCCATTTAAATAATTATGTATATCTTTCCCCCTACAAGAACTAGTCTCTTTACCTACCAGTTTTTGGCAAAAGAAATGACTTAAGTGTGCGGCTGTTGCAACCAAGCCCCGCAGTGGCTTAAATCTCAACACAGCCAAGCTCGCTTAAGAGCAGGTACATCCTGAGAAACGTGCTGTCAGGTGATTTCATTGTGCGAATGCCACAGAGTACACTTCCGCAAACCTGGATGGGGCCCACTCCACACCCAGCCTACATGGTATATATATATACCAACAGCCACACACTTAAGTCATTTCTTTTGCCAAAAACTGGTAGGTAAAGAGACTAGTTCTTTTAGGGGGAGAGATATACATAATTATTTAAATGGCAGGATTTATTAGAGGTGTCCATAGTCTTTTAAAATAGTAAGACCCCCCTGGATGTTATTTTTATTTAATCAGAACATGACATTTCCCGATGTGATAGGAAACATGAATATACAAGAAGACCATTTCCACAATTATATTTATTTATATATATATAATATATATATATATATATATTATATATATATATAGCATGGCCTCTAGCTCCAGGGCCATGACGAACAAAACACAAGATTAAATGGAAAACAAAAGAAAACAATGCCACCAAGAGATGTGGTAAACACAAGATGTACCAAGCTGCTAACACAGCAGGCTGCTTCAGAATAAACTTTTTTTAATCAGTAGAAGGAGTATAATCTAAGATAACAATAAATAATAAATCATTGTGGTCACTTATTGTCATTATCAATTACTCTGCACTATAAATAATTGTTCAATCAATTGTTCATTTACATGACTGGCGGTATAGTAGGTTTGTTTACACCGCATCACACGGATGCACGGTAATGTGCAGAGTGACATCCTGAGAGCTGTGACATCACCTAGCAGCAGGAATTTTCGGCTCCATTATAATCTTACGGGACCACCATCCTGTATGTAGTGCCTCATTGATCAAAATATTGCAGTGAGATGGCTGATTTATATAGAGATACAGAAATATGGAAACAAGGGGTAAATAAACTGGATTAGATAGAAAATATCAATGAAAGTTCTTCTTGTCAATTTGCCAACATCAACCAGAAAGAGTTAATAATCACTAACTCTAGTAACCTGACACGTTTGAGGTCTTTCACATACTTCATGGGTAGGAATTAAAGACTTTTGTTTCAAAAGTAAACAAAATAGGAAGCAAACCAACAACTGGCTGCCAACAGGACAGACATTTCTTGGCAAATGCCCAACAGGATTCAAGACAGTGTTCTTACTCCATTAACTATTGCAGAGCTATCGAAAGCAAATTAAAGCCAAATCAATTTGTACATCAAATTCAGGATTTTGAGGGTTTTTTAAAAAAACTCTCTTTAGAGTCAAGGTAGAGGTAAAAATTAATGATGTTATCTCTTTCATCTTCCCAAGTTACGCTTTGACAATGATCACTGCTGTTTCTCCACAAGACTCCCCAGTTCACAGCCCCACAGTCCCACCAACATCTCCCAACTGCTGTTTTCACATCTCTGTCCTCAATGCTGCTTATACTACACATTCTAGATTACCCTTCCCCCAAAAAGAGAAATCCCCAGTGAACAACAGAAAAAATGTAGCCAGTAAATGCTTTGTGGGTGCAGAAAATGGGAAATGACACAGGCCAGACTACTTGACACCCCAAATGCCAATTACACATACGAGCTATTGAAGGAAGCAGCTGTAAAGATCCAGTCCTATTCCGCTGATCTGGGCATTCTTCAAGACACTCACGTATTCTCGTAGTCTCACCTTATATTATATTTTAGGAGACATTAAACAGGATATATTTTAACATACTCTTGAAAAATCAAAGACATAATAGGACGCTCCTTACAAGGTATCACTCAGAAGTACAGCAGTCTTCTTTTGAAGGCAAAACTAGCAATTGTGTTCATCAATGCTGTCAGAAATGCAACCACGTCTCTTGTTACATATATAAATTTTTACTCCTTGCTTTGTGAGTTATATGCTTATGGGCAGTGAAATCAAAGTTGTAAAAATAAAAATATATTTGTAACATTTTTAATTGGCTTTTTTTTGGGGGGGTCCTTAGGATTGGACCCAGGACCTCATATATGCCAAGCACATACTCTACCAGTGATATACGTCCCTAGCCTCTAATATTTTTATGACATGAAAAGTAGCAGACCCATTTTGTTTTTGTCTTTGTTTTAAAAAAGAATTCTGAGCATTAGATGATACCTGTGAGTCAGTGAGCTCCAGGAAAGGAGCACCATATTTCATCCCTCCGAGATGTGAACAATCCGAAATGACTCTTCAAAAAGAAGTAACTAACTTTCCTGAATATAGTAACATCAATTCCTTAAAGTGATGACTTTCAAATGTTTCCCAAGCAACGGAATTTTATAAAAAAAAAATCTTTACTAAGCCACTACTGCATAAGAGTAACTAAGACAGATCAGTGCTGGGTCCTAGGATGAGTCCCCTTGGACCCTCTCTAACCACCCAGGTGCCAACACACAACCGAAGTCTGCACTATGCACCATGAAAACCAGCACTTCGAGTTTTCGCTTTAGGCAAAGTCAACAATCATTGTTTTAAAAAATCAATGACACACAGAAGGCACTCCGTTTTTAAAAAAGAATATCAAAGAAGAAATCTTCTCACCACAGATCCATTGAAAATTGAGCTCCTCAACCAGTAAACAGAATCCTGAAGTCCTCTCCTGAAATTCCCACACTCAAGATTGTGTAAATGGTCCAGCATTTCTGAGTGTTTATTCATGTGTATTTTAAGATTCACCATTCTCGACCACATGAAACCACCAATAGAATATCTTCCCACCCAAACTACCTAGTAAATGGCATGACGGTCAGAGAGTGCCCACACTGAAGGCACATGCCCAGCTCCTCCTGTCCTCATCGGCCACCCCTTCACGAGTACACACGCAGTTCACCCCCGTTCCTCTCCAGCTTTCAAAAAAAGTCTTCCTTCCAAAGAGATGCCAACTCACTCTTCCTGGCTTCCAACCCAAATGATCCACCCAACCACCTGGTTTTTAAAGGTAACAATTAATTACTTTTATTCAGTTATTACAAATGTAACTGTGCCTCTCATTGGATGTCAAGAACCCTTTGGGAAAGGAAATTTGGCAAAGAATGCTAGGGACGCATCAGGAAAGGAGAACAACCTGGCAGCTGCCTGCAGGTTGAAAGCCTTTAAGGTTGGCAGCAGGTTTCACTCGCTTACATATAGCTAGCCATATAGCAAGAATAACTGGCTGGACCAGGTAAGGCAGAAAACTACTCTATACCATCTGATTTTGCACTAAATAACCAGGAAAGGCTAATCAGCACTTCTACCTGCTTCAAGTATGTCTCTTGCATGATAAAGCACTCATTTTATGAGAAGCAAGTACTATCTGATAGGAAAGAACAGGAAAGTCACTTTTTCCGTCATATGTTTTCATTAGAATTGCCAAAAAAAAAAAAAAAAAGGAATACTTCTGAAGCTGTACTGGAAGCACAGGATGCATAAGGAATTTTCATATTCTGCTGGTGGCCTAAAAAAGTGTTCTGCTGCAAAAATGCAGAGGGTGAGAGAGAGCCGACATTCACAGTATTTTCAAACACTGCAGTTTATGCTGTTTGACCAAAATCATAACAGTTATCCCTTTGCGCAATGATGCTTATGATGATGATGATGACATCAAAAAGGATAGTATTTTATTAGGATACTTATTTATGAACTGTTATATCATTCTACAAAACCCTGAAATTTTAGATAAATTGATAAAGCACAACTAAAGAGACTGAGAGAAATAGAAAGTTAGCAAAATGAATCAACTGGATATTACTGGTGTAACAGAATGAACGTAAAAACCCAGTTGATCTATGCCGAGAACTTAATTCTGCGCTATGCTGTGAAAGTCTAAGCACAAGGGAGAAGACAGAACCGGAGACATGAACACTCTCAAAATGCTTGTATGCCCCTGCAAGGCACTGAGCCGCCCTATGGCGTGGCTGGAGTAACAGGTGTGAATGCAGGACTGCGGGAGGGAGCTGGCAAAGAGAGGTTCCCAGGAAGGGAGCCACAAGGGAGGGACAAGATGAACCCGCACATATCAGTAATGTCAAAGAAATAGTTCTAGTACACAACCAAGGAGAACGAGAACAAATGGGACACAGCCTCACCAGTAGTCAGAAAAACACAACAATTCAAGTATCTTTCATAGCTATTTAATCACTTTTTAAAAGACTATTGCTCAAGGTCAGTGTACACAGTATCACCCATACTATACCTTGTCATTATTTTAATAATAAAATATCTCTGACATAAGCAAATCCGAGAAATATTCAGTTCTTAGACATGATGCAGGTAAATATTCACCTACTCGGGCTCTATGAGGCAGTGGTGTTGTAAGACCTGGCTTGTCACTGTATTCCTTGTGTGGCAGGATAGACAACTTCTGCTCTCCCCTGTTGCAGGCTTTAATCAGAAGAAATGAAGACGTGAAAAAGCACTTCTGTCCACAATTCCTTAGTCTTAATATTTTCAACTCAACAATTCCAACTTTGTAACTTGTAGACCACTTTTTCTAAAGATAGAACTGGTATGCAAGTACAGTCATGCATCGCTCAGTGACAGGCGAAAAATGTCTGAAAAATGTCTCGTTAGGCGAGTTCCTGGTGCAAACATTAGCATGTACCACAGAACCCTGTCAGTCACTGTCAGGGCCTCTTGATGCAGTCACAAGATGCAGTAAACTTGAGGTGTGCGAGGCTACTGCCCATTTAACACTGCTTTACCGTAACTTCTTTTGAATAAGTAGAAGGAGTATACTCTCGAATAACAATAAAATACATAATCCAGTAAGAGTCGTACACGATCATGATTAAGTGTTATGCACGGCATGTAATGGTATGGGTTATACTTTTATACAACTGTCCATGGAGTATGTCATTCACACCAGCACCACTACAAGCACATGAGAAATGCATTGACCTACCAGATAACTACAACTTCCCAGGCAATAATTTTTCAGCTCCATTGTAATCTATGTGATTGTATATCTGGGATCCGCCATTGACCAAAATATCACCATCCCTATGACCTACTTTTTAAAATTTTATTTTATTAACACAATTTTAAACAGCAAATGCTGTACATGAAGTTTACATTCATCTTAGGGAGTAGGCACACATACATAATACATCTTGATGGTTTTTTATTCCCCCTTGACCTCCTCACCCAACTCCCTTTGTCTGTCTCTAAATCTCCTGTTCCCATTTTCATTATTGTTATTTTTTTGGTCCATGTTTATGTTTATGACATATAATATTTACATTCATTGTGGGTATTTGGTACATATACATGATCCATCTCAACCTGTGACCCATTGTTGTGGATGGGAAGGACAGATACTCCATTAGGAAAAAGAAGCATCTTAAATAGTACCAAGAAATGTTGTCTTTACTGTTTAAAATTGGGTTATGATTAAAGTCTATGCCAACTATTTTAATAATATTTAACTTAAAATTTGTTTTCTATAAAATAATGGGGGTGATATGAGACCATGACACTGTGAGAAGCTAACCCTAACCCTACAGAGTACAGGGCATCTGGGACATCAAGTTTTAACGTTTGCAAAATGCTGTTTGTTTTTCTAAGGAGCACAATTCTCTTTTGTCTTCTTTCCATGTTCTCATTACAAGGTAAGGCCCAAGAGGTAGAAATCCATTTGCAGCTTTTCTAACAGTATAAACTTATCAAAGAAGGCAGGAGTGAATAAAAGACTAACAGCTCAATATTTGGGGCGCCGTGATTTTACATTCATCACAGCAGCCCCCTCCTTAACACCACCACTGTGCCTCGCCACTCTCTTTTAATGAGTGGTTTACCCATAATTATTCATACAGGCATGCTGAATAATTTTCTTCCCCTTGGCTGGCATAACAACAAAGCTCAGAAGCAGGAATGAATACCATTTACAGACAGGTCAGATGATGATGTAACTAACAGATCAAGGACAGGTGGTATTTCAGAAAGCCACACACAGCAAGATTCAGGCTGACTTCTGGGGTCAGGACACTACCAGGAAACTATAGTCACTGAAGCACCAATATCTAAATTAAAAGTTTTTCTCCAAATGAATAGAAGAATATGTAAATATTACCCCTTCATGTAAAGGTTAAAAGCTTCATTTAGAATTTTTAATTAGAATCAAATTTAAAACCCATTTGGAAGAGGATTCTCCTCCCTCCCACACTGAGCAAGGTTCAGGATGTGTGTTTTTGTGCCTTTTTGCCAAATAATTTTCTTATAACAGGAATCCATAATACAGGAAA
>PVJO010032886.1:0-12689 GCA_004026905.1 Hystrix cristata | reverse complement strand
CGTCTGATAACATTTTGGTGACCACGAAGGGACACAAGGTAGGATGAAACTGAATGGGGCAAAAGCGCTTTTGCTCCCAGAGGTTTTAGTCCATTTTTTTTTCTCTTTCCCTTTCTCTTTCTCTCTAGGCCTGAGACCGGAGGGATGTGTCCCAGGGCACTCTGGGAGCAATTTGGTACTTTTCCGGCAATGAGGAAGGGGGGAGGAAATGTAGCAGTTGTTTTTCTCACTGGTTACTTGTGTTTGCTTGAGCCTCTGTTTCCAAAATGCTTATTTTATCTTGCTGCCGCTTTTCTTAACTGGAAATTGACCTGGATTCTGTGTAACTTAGTTTCGGGAGGATTTTCTCTTTTGGTTTGTGTTTTGGTTATTGTTGTTCCACTGCGGGACCTGGTTTATAAATGGCTCTCTTCTTTCTCGGCTTTTGTGTTAACTGGAGTTTTACCATTGTTATGTTGTGTTGCTACCCCACATGGTTAGGAGCCATTTTGTTTGCTGGGGTACTTTGTTATGAGATCAACAGTCATGTTCTTAGCTGGAATGCCCGTGTTATTCAGGGGGCTACCATCTTGTTTGCTCTTTGCAGCCACCATGTGGTTGGCAGCCATGTTGTTTGTTGAATGACTTTCCCATGTGGTCGACTGCCATTTTTGTTGCCCTGCTGTGTTGCCATGTGTTTGGCAGCCATGTTGTCTTGTACCATGAGGCAGTTTTACTGAGCAGGCACAAACAGTCGCCACCATTTTTCTTCTTCCTTTTCTTTTTCTTTATCTCTATCTTATTACCTAATCTAAATGATTGGTCTTACAACCTGAGCCTCTAATTTTAAACAGCATAAGGGGTTATAGAGAGCCAAAGAAATTTTCTCTTTGTCTTTCTTCCCATAGGAAATAGTATATGCTATTTCTTTAAGAACTCGAAATAGTTTAATTTAGTGATACACAGGATTGAATTTGAGTTGCAGTTACCTCCGCTGTGAACCCAGATGAATGTGGGGGAGGAACCAACTGATACAAAATCTGCACAAATCCCTGCTTTGGGCCTAAGCCTTTTCCACAGCTATGGGGGAAAACAAGATGCAAAGAAAAATTTGTCCATTTTAAAATCTCAAGGCTTTTGACTAAAACCTGGTACCTCAGCCACACTAAGTTTATCTGAGGCCATCATCACTCGGTTTTTATACTTCCCTTTAAATATAGTTAAGTTAAAGACCAATGCCTGATAATTAAACAGAACAGTAACTGTGAGTTGTAACTATAGAGTCACCCCAGTTCTTAGTACTTCTGTCGAAATGAATCCAAGAGATTTTTTCCTATCTGATTTCTAAGGCTAGTTGAGCCAGCAAGGGGCTCAATGAGGGGACTAAGGGAACTTTACTTGGCGAAGTTCCACCATTACTCTAGGGAATTAGGACTAGGTGAGGCCAATGAGTGGCTTTGCCCCCTTTTCCCAGTAATGAGTCAATAGGTCTAAAGAAGGAGACGAAGGGTTTCTAAGTAGTCTAAGTCTAAAGGTCTCAGGGAAAGACAACGCGTCGTCGCTCGGATGGAGACATCCATCTAGTCTTTGTCGGCTGCACAAGGGAGTGCACACCTTGTGGGCTAGTTCTAGATCTCTTTCTTAGGGAGGGACACCTTCTTAAGGAGTGCAGATTGATTCTCTCCTTCTCTATAGATCCCAAGACAAGCAGATGGGGAATCTACTAGACTTTACTGCGGTGAAGATTCCACCCACATCACCGCTGGGCTATATCCTTCAAGAGTGGAATGATTTTGACCCAGATCATCTAAAGCATGAAGCACTTATTCATTATTGCAATACGGTTTGGATCCAGTATGAACTAGGAGGTGGTGAGAGATGGGTACAAGATGGTACTTTGCATTATGAGACTATTCTCCAGTTACGGCAATTTTGCTTAAAACATGAAAGGTGGAATGAAATGCCTTATGTTCAGGCTTTTATGGCTCTTTATAGAAGGTAAGATTCAAAGGCTATGGTATCTAGAGAGGCCCCAGAGGAGGAAGAAGATATTCTAGATGACCATGTCCTGGGGCCCCCACTTGTCTTTCAGGGGGATGTGGGTCGCTCCAATCAGTTTGATACCAGGAAGTCTTCTCAACCTCCCCCATATAACCCCCAGGTAGGTAAATCAACTTCATACGCTCCATGATTCAGGAATTTCTCCAGAGCCTAGTGCCCCAAGGGAATCCAATGATCCTCAGCCCTTTTTTGCTTCTCAGGCAGTTTTAAGTCCTGCAGGAAAAACTCAAAGTGGCGCCTTTTACCACCCTAGTTCACAATTTATACTGCCTCTGAGAGAAGTTCCAGGGCAAGGGGGAAGTACTCGAGTACAAGTTCCTTTTTCAGTTGCAGACATCCAACTGTGTAAGGAGCACTTAGGTCAATTGTCTGAGGACCCCAGGAAGTTTACAGATGGGTTTCAGACCTTGACCCTTGCTTTTGATTTATCATGGCGAGATGTACAATATATCTTGGCCAACTGCTGTACTCTAGATGAACAACAGAGAATTTTACAAGAGGCTAGAAAATATGCAAATGAGCAATTTACTTTAGATAGGGAAAGAAATCACCCTGCAGATGATATTCTCCCACCAACAGAACCAAACTGGGATTATAACATGGAAGAGGGACTAGAAAAGAGATCTAAAATGATATCTGCTCTTATTATGGGAATGAAAAGGTGTATTAAGAAAGCTGTTAATTTTGATCAAGTGGGTCGCATTATACAGGGTCCAGAAGAAAACCCTGCTATGTTTTGCAATCGACTGGCAGAGGCTTTTAGAAAATTTACTAATATAGATTTATCTTCCCATGAGGGAGAGATACTCCTCTGGCATTACTTTATCTCACAATTGTCCCCAGATATTCAGTGTAAGTTACAAAAGCTCCAAATGGGGCCCCAGACACCTATGACCCAATTGATGGATACAGCCTTTTCTGTGTTCAACAATCGGGACCCAGAGGAGGAAGAAAGGAGAAACTGTCATAGCTGTCAACTGTCATAGCTATTGCAGTTGATAAAGTTTTAAATTCACCCAGGTCATCTAACAAACCCAAAAACTACCAAGGAAAAGATTCCTGCTTCAAGTGCAAGAAGACTGGACACTGGGCACGAAATTGCACCAAGCCACCACCTGGGCCCTGCTCTGTGTGTGAGGCAAACAAAGCCTCTGACTCATGGCACTGGAGGGCTGACTGTCCTCGCTCCCAGAGAGGGGCTAGGCCAGTCAAAGCTCTCATTGCCAACCCGGACAAATGAAGGGGCCCAGGACAGCCTGCAATGCCCTGTCCACGGACATCGCCATCACCTCCGAGGAACCCTGGGTAAACTTGGACGTCATGGGTGAGACAATTCAACTGCTTATTGATACAGGGGCAACCCATTCTGTTTTGATTTCTTTCTCTGGACAACTCTCCTCTAGGTCTGTAGCCATAGTTGGTGTCAATGGCATCTCGAGGAGGAATTTCTTTACTCCTGCTCTGACATGCCAATTTGAAAGCCAAATATTTAGTCACAAATTTCTAATTGTCCCGAGGTGTCCTGCTCCCTTACTGGGCAGAGATCTGTTAGCTAAATTAGGAGTAATTCTCAAGTTCCAGCCTAGGCCAAAATGGATTCTACTTGTTGAGACTACAACAGATCAGCTTGACCAAATTAGCCAACAAGTGGATCCTGCTGCATGGTATAATGGGATACCTGGCAAGGCCAATTCTGCTATACCAGTAATTATTAGACTGAAAGATCCCAGCCAGTTTCCCATAGACAATTTTCTCAAATATGGGCTCCTGAAGCAATGCCAGTCTCCTTGTAACTCTCCTGTTCTCCCTGTAGTTAAGCCGTCAGGAGAATACCGGATGGTACAAGACCTCCACCTCATTAACGAGGCCGTCATCCTAATCCATCCTTTAGTGGCAGACCCATATACAATTCTCTCTCAAATGCCAGGAGACACTTCATGATTCTTTCCACATGGGAAGAGATGCTACATTAGAAATGGTTGCCCGAATTTTTACAGGACTAGGGCTAATGAAAATCACCCGAAGTGTTTGTAAAGCTTGCCCACTCTGTGCTTGTCATAACCCTGGCAAGCTTAAACCTCCTCCTCTATTAGAGCCTATTCAGAGGAGAGGAACATACCCTGGAGATGATTGGCAGATAGATTTTACTCATATGCCACCATATAGAGGATTTAAACAGATGTTAGTTCTAATTGACACCTTTACATGTTGGGTTGAAGCCTTTCCTACCCGTTCAGAAAAAGCCACAGAAGTAGTCAAGGTGCTTCTTAAAGAAATTATACCCAGATTTGGACTTCCTCAGTCTCTCCAGGGTGACAATGGCCCATCTTTCATCTCCCAAATAACTCAGGGGGTAACAAAGGCTTTAGGAATAAAATACCACCTCCATTCTGCCTGGTGACCCCAATCCTCTGGAAAGGTAGAAAGAGCCAACCAGACTCTAAAATGAACTCTGGCAAAACTTTGCCAAGAGACCGCTGAGCCCTGGCTTCAGCTGCTGCCAATAGCACTCATGAGCGTTCAAAACGTGCCCCAAACTGGATTAAGTTTAAGTCCATTTGAGATGCTATATGGGAGACCATTTCTATCCTCTGATATGATAATAGATCCTGAAACTAACAAGCTCTTACAGTATATCATTAATCTAGTGCAAGTATAACAGGCTATTCAAGCATATGGGAACAAAGTTCTCCCTGCTCCTAACCCAGGTGGACCACTTACTGTCCATCCTGGAGACCAAGTGCTTATAAAAACCTGGAGAGAGGGAACACCTGATGATCAGTTAAGCCCAAAATGGAAAGGCACTTTCTCAGTGATCCTTGCCACACCCACTGCGGTAAAGGTGGCAGAAATAGATAACTGGATTCATCTTTCTAGAGTGAAGCTAGCTCCACCTGAGCTGTCAGAAGAACAAGATCACCAAGAAGGAGTAAGTTACTCCTGTGAGCCTCTGGAAGACTTAAGGTTTCTCTTTAAAAGAAGAAAACACTAATGCTACTATGGAAAAGACATAAAAGATCTAACCTACTCTCCACATTTGGGCTAACGATGAAGGTCATTAACCATTTTCTCATTGCCTCCTGACAGGTATTTCTCTCCTCAGCCCAGCCAACAAGCCACAATACTCTAAGGTAGATTAGGAGAGATGATCCCTGGTAGGTAGGGTCTGCGTCCCATCCAGCAGGAAGTAGCTTCAGAAGAAGAGACCTCCAGCCCCTCAACACCCCATAAAGAATTATGGGGATTTTGTCACTCAGGGGGAAATGAAATAGGATTAGGGCGTGGCTAAGGCTGGCTGGCAAGGGAACGTGACCTGGGGGAGTGGCCTGGATGTGACGTCAGCCTGAGGCATGATTTTTCAAGCACCAGCCCTCACGTGGACTGCAGGAAGTTCTCGCGAGATTCCATGGGACCAGCATTGGATAAATAGTAGCAACACCTGAAGCAAGCCCTTCTTTTCTCTACCGCACCACGGGGAAGGAGCGCTCCTTTTCTCTCTCATGGAAGATGATGGCTGCGTTCCCAGCACCACTGCTACCATGCCTGTCTCGTGGTAACCCCTACCGTGCCTTATAAGCCTGGTACCCATTTTGTTGTATCTATTGTTATGCTCAACTTTCCTTTTCTTCTTTTCTCTATACTTTAAATAAAACTTTAGAACTACTTTTTGTCCCCCTCATTCAATTCTTTGCTTGAGGAAAGAACCCAGGAATATCGGAATCCATCTGATAACAGAAGTGTTTGCCTCAACTTGAGGATCATGTCTGGAACTTAATTTGCAAAATGTGTCCTCTATACCAGCTCACTGACCAGAACATGATTGCCAACTCCAGGTAACTAAAAAGAATTGAATCATCAAAGTAGTTCTGTGAGTTAGATACTATTATTCTCCTCAGTCTCTAGCCAGAAGGGGAGAAGGTACAGTAGAATTTAGAGGTTAGACCCCAGAGGTCTTAAGACACACTGACTAGGTTTGAATCCCAGCTCTGCCACTCACTAACTGTGAAATCTTAAGTAAGTTTCCTAACTTCTTCGTGCCTCAGTTTCCTCGTTTCCAGAGTGAGATAATAATAAGACTTTCTTATAGGATATAATGTTTTAGTATGTGGACACATCTAAAACTGTTGTCAAGTACTTAGTCAATATTAAAAAAAAATGGAGAATATTTTTCTTCTTCTGAAGATAAGTGGTCATTTTCTAGCTATTCAGTGAAATAGTGGGAAGAGTAAATATGGCTCACTCTAGCATACTGGCCTTACTCATAGTCCTGGAATGAGCTGTATGTCTATAGTTGTAGGCAAGGACAAGGCAGGAATACAGAAGGGTTGGAGAATACAATACAGGGAGAATGAGCACCTGGGATTTGTTTCAAATGTGCCAGTCCTAACTGGAATCTCCTGAAATCCAGGAAATGAGAAAAGACCTTGTCTTACGGAGACCAGGCTCCAGAAAGAGTTTAGAACATCACAGAATGTGCAAGGTAGTAAGTTCAATTTATCACAATGTATTCATTTTTCAACTACCATTTTACCCTCATTAAGTTTAGAAGTAGGAATTTATAAAACAACCAAATGTTCAGTATGGTTTTGCCTTGGAAGACCTGGAGAACAGTTGCTGGGTAACCTGGCAGCACAGTAAAAACCTGAGTGGCATGGATCTACCTTGCCATTTTACCTTTTTATTTTTTATTGGTGTTTTGTTGTCATCTCTCAATTTAAATGTTTCGAATATAGTTTTGTTCAAATCTCTAAGTTCATATTGAACTAACTAGTGTCTCCCTTTACTTTTCAACCACAGTTTCAATAGTGACAGGTTCCTTATCGGTACCTTCCTGTTAGCAGCTTTGTTTCAGATGTTTGTGTGGATCTTGGCTGGTTCACAATGGAGCACAAGACAAAATGCAAAAATTTTTCATGTTTCTGATTTATTAAGACGAGGAATAAGTGCCCTTGGAGCACTTACCCCCATTAAAGCAAAGGAAAACTTTAGCCAAACATAGTCTGTTGACTTGAGTAAGGCTCAGTTCAGTGCCCCTCACTTGGAGTTGTATGCTAGTCTCTGACTCACCAAAGAGGTTCACAATGCATGATGGAAGATGTACCCCCATTCAACAATACTAGCAATAAGCAAGGAGTTACAAGCTTCCCCAAATACGAGCAATCACTGGGCCTCTGAGCAGATAGACTTGAAGTGATCCAGTGTTCCTTTATTCAGTCTTTTAAACAATATTTCTTGAGAGACCATCATTTTCTGGGCACTTTGCCATGCACAGCCAGGCACATATCCTGCCCCTAGGGATATGATAATTTAGTACAACTACAGCTAATGAAACAAAGAATTCCAAAACAGCTTGATGCTGTGGTAAACACAGAGGGGCCCCTAAACCAGGCTTCATAGTTTGCAAAGAAAATGTGTGGCTGGGAAAGGCTGATAATAAGTGTTAATATTCACAGTTTATATATTTTCTTCAACCTTGACCAAATCTATAGGTAAGTTTTATTCTCATAGCAAAATATAAACTCAGCTACTCTTCAACACCTTTGCCTTTTTCTCTCTAGCCCAGGTCACCAGCATTTCTCAAGTGGACTACTACAATAGCTTGCTGACTGGCCTCTCCACTTCTGGTTTTTACTTCTATAGATGCTATTATAGATTAGCTCATTCGACTTCATTTCAATCACAATTATTACATGTCTTACTGTATGTTAGAGGTTGGAAAGCTACATTGCATATCCTGAACTTCTACCCTTTATGCCCTAGTTTCCACACAGACTTGGATTCTGCCAAGTGGACGAATCTGCATGACATTCAGAGGGAGATGGGGCAGTTAATAATTCTGTGATTTTTTTCTAGTTAGCATGGTTTTGGAAGCTTTTGCTTCTTCTGAAGCAGCAATAGTAAATATCCCAGAGTATAGGTCTTGGCTTTGTGGATATCAAAAGGCAAGGAAAACATATGTTTTGCTTATATAGATGAGGCAGTGTGGTCTTACAGCTAATATTTGCAGGAATTTCAGCAGGAGCAACATGATCTTAGAACGAGCTTTTGGGATAATAGCCTCCTTATTCTCTCTCTTCCTTATTATACTAGCTCTGTGGTGTTTGGAGAAATATTTTGGAAACTAAACCTAGAGTTTGTTCTTTCAGCCCTTTTAACACCCTTGTAAGCATCCAATTCCTTGTTTCTACTTATATGTTGAAGTGATTTCTGTGATCTATATCAGAACTTTACATTCTCTGTTTATATTGAAGAAAAAGAAAAATCTTTTAAAAATGGAAATTAGATCCTATAATTTCCTGGATCAAAACATTTTAATGGCTTTCTATGCTATTTATGACAAAAGGCAAACATAATTTCCTTCCGATCAATCCTGGATCGCTTCACTGAAGCTCTCTCTATTTACCTCCTTGGTGTTTCGCCAGCACTGCCAAGGGTCTCCCTGCCTTAGGACCTGATATTTATAATGTTCCCTTTACCTGGAATACAGTATTCTTCTTCCAAATAGTTTCATGACTCAGCTTTTTACTAAATTCCAATCATCCAATCATCAAAATGATGATAGAAATGTGGACAGTAAATGTGAAACTGAAGAGGTTTCCGATGAAAATGCTGATTCTACTGGAAATTGGACTCGAAGTCACCCATATTACCCTGTGACAAAGGATTTGGAAACATGTCCATGTCCTGAGGCTTTTGGAAATTGAGCTTGAAGATGATGGACTAGTTTATCCGGCATAGGAAATTTCAAGGCAGCAAAGGACTCAGGAAGTGGCACGGGTATTCCTGGATAGTTTTAGTTTGATTTACAATGAAAATCAAGAGCAAAGAGGAATGGAAATATTTAGAAAACTTGCATTTTGTTCAGAAAAGAAGCACGTGTAAAATTCCGAGAGAGCAGAATGATGTTGCAGTTTTTAGTGCCATTAAAAAGAAGCCAAGTGCTTTACACTGGGACAATAGGAAAGATGGCTGGAGGCCATCTCAGAAATCAGTAAAACTCTATTCAGTGCAGGCTCGAAGATGTAAAAGTGTAAATTCATTTTGAAGAATTCCCAGGAAATACTTTCTGAGAAGAAAGTCATGGGACTTCCTCCTTGCCCAGAGCCACATAGGGAAGCTTTGTTGGTAAGATGCTCAGTGGCTACAGATATGTTTCAAGTGGGCCCAGGTAAAGCTCACACCGGTAGCAGGCCTTGACACCATTCATGATGCTTGTTTGGCAGGCATGTAGAGTGAAAGAATTATAGGGTCATGGAGGACGTCACTGAGATTTCAAATGAAAGCCAGGGAGGCTAGCAGTATGTCGCAGGGTTAGAGGCCTTGCAAGCAAGGGTAGACAGGGCGACGCATAGAGCTGTGAAAGTTAATCTGCATCTGAGGTAGTGATCCCAGGAACAAGAATATCCAATACTGGCCTAGAGCACCCCTAGGCAGCATGCAAATCCCACCCAAGGCAGGGGCCATGTAGGCTGACACCACCGAGTCCACAGAGCTTGAGCTGCCTAAGCCTGTTGGAGCTCATGTCACTTTACCATCCAACAGTAATTATTATTTTCTTGCTCCTTCCGTGTAATAGGCTATGGCCGTTAGAAAAGTGCAAATTAAAACAACGCTAAGATTTCACCTTATACCAGAAAGAATGGCAATCATCAAGAAATCAAAGAATAACAAATACTGATATGGCTGTGGTGAAAGAGGAACCCTCCTACATTGCTAGTGGGAATATAAACTAGTACAACCATTATGGAAATCAGTTTGGAGATTTCTCAAAGAACTAAAATGAGAAATTTCATTTGATCCAGTGCTTCCCCTTCTAGGTATCTTCCTAAAAGGGCTAAAGATATCTTATTGTGGTTATACATGCAATGTTTATAGCAGCACAATTCATAAGAGCTGAATCCTGGAAGCAGCCTGTATGCCCATCAACAGAAGAATGGATAAAGGAAATGTGGTCTCTATATGTAATTAAATACTACTTGGATATAAAGGATAAATTCAAGACACTTGTAGGAAAATGGATACACCTGGAAAATATAATGTTAAATGAAATAAATCAGGCACACAGGCTTAAATACCATATAGTTCCTCTCATTTAAGGAAGGCAAAATACAGATAAAGAGTATCTTGGAGGCATGTAATTTGTTCTTTTGATGTTTATAGTAGCTCACAGTTGAGTTTGTCCTGAATCTCAGAGGAGGCTTTGGACTTGGACTTTCAGCACCGCTGGAACAGTTAAGACCTGGGTGACTCTTGGAGATGAACTAAATGTGTGAAGTGAACATGAACCTTTGGGGACTGGGGGTGGAATGCTGTACTTTGTTTGAATCTGAAGTGTTCCCTAAAGGCCTGAGTGTTAGAGGTGTGCTTGCTGGTGGGTAGGTCTATTGAGAAGTGGTGGAACCTTTAGGAGATGGGACCTAGTAGAAGGAAGTGAGGTCATTAAGGACATGCCCTTGAAAAGGGTATTGGTACTTTGACCCATTCTTCTATTTTTTTTTTTAATTTCCTGGCTGCCATGAGGTAACTAGATTTATACAAATGCACTACCACTGCAAGGCACCTTGTTGCCCAGCATCGTGATGCTATGTAAACATGGCACTGAAACATTTGAATCAGTGAGCCAAAATAAACCTTCTCTCCTTTAAATTGTTCATTTTAGGTATTTTTGTCACAGCAGCAGAATGTTGATTTATACAATACCAAAACCAGTTTATCTGAGGTAAAAATCAAGAAATGAATCCCATTTACAATAGCAACAGCAATAAAAAGCTAGGAATAATTTTAATCAAAGAAATGAAAGTGTCTGTAATGAAAAGTATAAATTCTTGGTGAAAGAAATTGTATAGGAAAAAATGGAAAGGTATGCTGTGTTCATGGACTGGAAAAATCAATATTAAAATCTCCTTAATCTTCAAGATATTTACAGATTTTATGAAATCTCTATCAAAATATCAGTGTCATTCTTCATTAGAAAAAAAAATTCTAAAATTTATGTGGAACCACAACAAATCCAGAATAGCCAAAGCCATCGTGAGCACAAAGGTCAAAGAAGGAGGCATTATACTACCTGACTTGAAAATATACTACCAAGTGTGATAGTGGCATAAAAGCAGCCACATACACCAATGGAACAGAATGAAGAGCCTAGAAGTAAATCTATGCATCTAAAGCCAAATAATTTTCAACAAAAACGCCGAGAACACACAATAGAGAAAGGGCAGTCTCTTCAACAGATAGCGTTAGGAAAATTGGATACCCATATACAGACATGGAGAGCGATATCTTCAATAATGAGTGCTGGGGAAATTGAATGTGGAAGAGCAAATGTATGCCTAAAAAGTAGAGAAATGTTTAGGGAATCTAAACATTACACAATATGCACATATATCATAAAGTCACATGCTGCCCAATAAATATATATAATTTTTATGTTTTTGTGTATCAGTTGAAAAAAATTATTTAAATTAAAAGAAAAAGAAAGGAGTGCTTTTCACCAGGGGCACCACAAATAGCCATACAGACTATGTCCTGAAAAACTCCAGGAGTTTCTCTTGATCATTTGTACTGGACTGCTGCTTTCCATCCGCTGAGGACAGAAGCAGAGTCATGGGATCCCCAAAGCCCCTGCTGAAGGGTAGAGTAGCTGGTGGTAACTAAGACCCAAGTGTAGAAGTAGAGGGCCGTCTACTCCTGCACTATAGCCTCCTTCAGGAGGGTCTCTCTTCCCTATACTTATCTCCCTCTGTTTAACAAAATTTATGAAAAATATTTCTCTATAAATATAGTATCAGCTCCACTTGCCTGCATTCGGGCAACTATTGTACATAGATAGAAATGCTTGTTCCAGGGCTAGGGATTTAGCTCAGTTGTTAGAGTGCTTGCCTTGCAAACGCAAGGCCCTGAGTTCAATCCCCGGCACAAAAAAAAAAAAAAAAAAAAAAAAAAGTTGTTCCATAATTACACCAGGAAAGCTGGGGGTGCCTGGTGGCCAGACATGGCAGTGAAAGAAGCCTTTCCAGAATCCAGAATGACATTATAAGAAAATCTGATCAGGCCAAGGAAATGAGGGAGTTGAAGTCCTAGAGCCAAGAAATTGGAACAGATAGGAATTCTCTTCTGTCAGAATGGTTCCATTAAAAAACAAAGCAGGAGTGTTCAACATCACTAGTCATTCGAGAGATGCAAATCAAAACAACATTAAGATTCCATCTCACTCCAGAAAGAACCGCATTTATGAAAAAATCAACCAGTGACAAATGCTGGCGGGGCTGTGGGGAAAAAGGAACCCTCCTCCATTGTTGGTGGGAATGTAGACTGGTCCAGCCACTATGGAAATCAATATGGAGAGTCCTCAAACAACTAGAACTAGAGGTTCCATTTGATCCAGCTATCCCCCTACTGGAGATCTTCCCAGAAGAACTGAAATCTTCATACCACAGGGATGTATGCACAACCATGTTTATAGCAACACAATTTGTAATAGCTAAGTCTTGGAAACAGCCTAAATGCCCAACAACCAATGAATGGCTAAAGAAAATGTGGTTTTTCTACACAATGGAGTACCATACTGCCATAAAAAAAGGATAAACTAGAGTCATTTGTATGTAAATGGATGTTCCTTGAGAGCATACTATTAAGTGAAATAAATC
>PVJO010032885.1:0-12688 GCA_004026905.1 Hystrix cristata | reverse complement strand
ATGTGGTTTTTATGGAAAATTATGAATAAACCTGCTGTAAATAGGGAGGGAGGGAACAGAGGGGAGGGGAGGGGAAGAGGGGGGAGAAGCAAGATGCATCATGTACAGGTACAAAATAAATGTGATGAATGTAACCATTATATGTAAAATGTACCAATACATGTTCTTGGTTTAAAATAAAATTTAAAAAAAAAAAGAAGATGTGGTTTTTCTACACAATGGAGTACTATACCACCATAAAGAAGGATAAACTAGAGTCATTTGTATGTAAATGGATGTTCCTTGAGAACATACTATTAAGTGAAATAAATCAGACACTTATCAGTACACATCGAATTGTTTCTGTGATATGAGAAATCATAAATGTAAATAAGGACAAAGGGGTATAATAGATATTATGTTAAAAAAAAAGCATAGTCTTCAAAAGAGAGGAGAACTAGAACTAGGTAGGGAAAAGGTAGATAAAGAAGGAAGGTTAAAAGGAAAGTAAGATGAAAGGGGGGAAAAATGGTAAAGTGTAGTTACACTTATTGCAAATAGGGAGGGGTGGGTGAATGGAAGAGAGGGGAGGGGAAGGGGCAAGAGAGGGGAAAACCAAGATGTATCATGTACAGGTACAAAATAACCATGTTGATTATGATCATTATGTATACAATGTACCAATACATGTTCTTGGTAGAAATAAAAATTCAATTAAAAAAAACAAAACTCTAGCCCTGCAACTTTCAGATTATGCAGAAGAGGAACATTCCTCAGCTTCTGTGTGTTCATCTCTGAAACAGGAAGACTGCCGCCAAGATTTGTTGTGAGATTTCAACAGCACAACATGTTTTTAAAGAGCCTCCGTCACAAGTTTCATTTCTCTCATCCTGACTGGCTCAGAGCACTGCCGGCACAGCAAGGGCGGGCAGCTGCTGGTCACAGGCACCCAGTCCCATCCATCCGTCCCCGCAGCCACTCGCACGGGCTGGGCCGTGTAGAACCCAGCCACACTGACAGCTTCTCTGGGCATCACTCGGTCCAGCCAAGTCAGTCCAAACAGTTTGTGCATCTCCAGGAAACTGGCTGGATCTGGCCTGTGCGCTTTAGCATCCTGGACCACAGGATCACGGCAGAGGGGGAAGAGGGAGGGAGGGATGATGGAAAAGTACCGGGCAATACCTCCAAATCTAACTTCCTGCTGGCAAAATCCAACTCTTGCTGACTCTGAGTCACCAAGAGCATACTTCCCTCTCCTGCGGCCATCCGCCCATTAGGCCCAGCTCCCATCCAGGCCGACTTCCCTTAGATGCTCCCCATGCGTGCAAGGTGGAGGCCACGCTAATGAGGAGGCAGAGGCATCTGCAGCAGCAGGCACTTCCTCCTCGGCCACCAGGGCACCTGCCCTGAAGTCACCCCTGAGACTCAGCCCTGCCATGGGATGAGAAAGCAGAGGGACTCAAGGCTGGGACTCAAAAGCCCCAGAGCTGCCTCCCCAGCCAGGAGGAAAGCCTAGGACCATGATTTTGGAATTTGTCCTTGTGCTAACCCAGGAGAAGACCCAAACGCAGCAGGACAGAATGAGCCCTGGGAAGATATTCACCTGGAAGGAACCACTGCTCAGCCCAACGGCAAAGTTCTCCATAACCAGCCTTGTATTTATTTTCCAAAATGACTCTCTGCTGTAGCTAGTGATCATTGTGAACTTGACTGCCGTGGAGCACTGCATAGAAAGGCAGACTTCAAGGTTCCGATTCAGTAGATTGGGGGCTCAGGGGTACAAGGACACTTCCGGCGATCCTGCAGTCAGCAGTATGTGAAAAGGACGCTAGCACAATGTCTCTCAGCGTCCTGGTGGACTGTCCCAAGAGGCAGCAGTGGGGCCTCTGGGGTCACACTAGAGAAGCGACAAAGGTGCAGTAACTGTGGCTGAGACTTTCAAAATCCCTCCCCATTATGGGTTGAACTGAGTCTTCCCTGTCCCCAAAAGATACGTTGTGTTCTAATCCCAAATTCTTGTGAAAGTGACCTTATTTAGAAGCTGAGTCTTTGGATATATAGTTTGTTAAGATGAGGTTATCTTGGAGCTGGAGATTTAGTTCAGTGGTTAGAGTGCTAGCCTTGCAATCACAAGGCCCTGAGTTCGAGCCCCAGCACCAAAAAAACCAAAACAAAACAAAAAGATGAGGGTATCTTGGATTACTTTGGGCCTTAAATCTAATACAACTGGTGTTAGAATAAGAGGAGGAAATAAGAGATTGGAATAGTGAAACACAGGGAGACAAGAAGAAGGCCTGTGCGGGTCAAACCAGAGTTTGGAGTCATGGTACCACAGGCCACAGAGTGCCAAGAACTGCCCGCCGCCGCCAGGAGCCGGAAAAGGCAAGAACAATTTCGCTCTGTAGTGTGGCGCTGCCAACCCCCAATTTCACACTTCAAGCTTCCAGAAGAAAAATATCTGTTGTTTCAAATCACCACTTTTTGGTAATTGTTAAGGCAGCCCTTAGATGCTAATACACTCTCTCTGGTTGTCTTTTCTCCACCACACACATATCCTTTAGCTATGGCAGTTTGGTTATTTTTGTTTAAATTCTATTTTTCAGTTCAGCATAACCTTCCTTTTGTAGGAGGGGAAAAAAGAGTTTTACCACTAATCAGTTTTAAAATCCACCACTGGCCAAACTGAACCGTAAACTATTCACCAGGCAGATCCTGAAGTTTTTGATACCATATATATTTTTATGCCTTTCTGTAATCTGGAAATGGCACCTGCTTTTCACCCGTTCAAATACTATCCAATCATAAAGTTCAATTTGAACATGTTCTCTTCCACAAAATCCTGCCTCCAATCCTTTAATTAGCTGTCATTTCTTTGGATTTTGAATTCCAACTGAATTTGGGGGTCTTCTCTGGGAGCAACTATCTTATTCAATACTGTCTTCTGGCCACATGCAGAATGTTTTTATCCCCAACCTGATTGCATCTTGGACATCATGTTTTACTCATCTCTGTGTCCTGATCTCCACTCTCCCTTCATGTTTTCTAGAGAATATTTCACATAGCAGTTGTAGCCAATGAGGAGCTGGTGCTAAAATGTCTCAAGGGTTAGGGTTAAGCATTAAATAGGGTTAGGCCTTATTTATATGGGTTAAGGATGTTGTATAAGTGTCCATACCTTTTGATGTTTCACATAAACTGTTACGTAATACTTTATTATAATTTGGGGGTTTAAAAAGAGTACCAGTAAGCCACTTAGCTGAATGTGTGTTTCCTCAGACAGAGGAGTATAGAGGTCCCAACCACAACTATTTGCCTGGTTGAGGCTCAAGACTCTTGGGAAATAAAATAAATGCACAGCATGTTAAGAAGGGGAGAAGCAAGCACAAAACACCACTTTCTTTAACAATGTGATCTTGCTTTATTAGAGAATGTAAAGGGAGGGGAAGAGGGGAGTCCTTTCGAACTGATCTTTGCTAAATATGCCTCTTTACTATGTTCCTGTCCATAGCCCATAGTTCAAAAGACCCAATTACCATGTTTCTAATTTAAAGAAATAATGTTTTGCAGTACAAATGCAATCTTACACTATTAACTATGGCTTATTTGATGATTAATGAGAAAATAAAACATTAGTGATTTTTCTCAAGTAGATACTATGTTCAAATTCCTAACCACCCTTTTTCCCCTGCAAAATATGCCTGACCCTCAAAAAGTTTCCAGGGCCACATTCTTTGCTAAAAGATGGTTTGTCTTTCCTTCTTTTAAAAAATGGTGGAAATATGAGTCCATGTAGATGATCTAAGACAGTGAGTTCTTACCATTGGAACCAAGCAAGTAATGAAAAAAATTAATCCAAGAATTATATTATGACATCTACACTTGATAATACATTGATTACACTTTAATATACACTAAATTCAGTCAAGTAAAATATATGCAGCTCTCATTATCTGACATATTTTGCCTTCCGTGTTTGGAAAACAGGCTAATTGTCATGAAGAATACTGTCTTGGTTGCCAGGCATGAGATGGTACATGCTTATATTCCCAGCTGCTAAGAAGGCTGAGACAGGAAAACCAAAATTTCAAAAGAAGTGGTGATATGCTCAATATTCCCTGGGTTCAAACCCCAGTATGAAAAAAAGTTACTGTCTTAGGTTTCCTAGGTTAGCTTCCAGAATATGTTCTTATTTCAATCTGCAGTCATCTCAATCTTTTTCAGTTTCTCTGGCCACCTTCCCTTATTATTCCTTGAATGCCGCAATGACAGGGTGCTGTCTTATTCATCTTTGTATCAACCACAACCCCACCAAACAAGCTACACTGCAACGGCCCGATAGGAATCCATAGGACCCATAAAAGGGACTTTATCAACACAAGTAAACTCTTAAGGTTCCCATGATGTCCATTAAAAAGTCAGAAAAGGAAATGTGGATATTCGCGAAACGATACAAATAATTAAACAAATAATCGGGAATCGTAATGGTCCAGAAGCCCCATCTGCAGATATCTGTTCAGTTGAGATTTTCTGGTCTCTGACGGTGATGAAGCCCAATTCAAAAAGCCCCGGATGTGGAGGACCAGTGTGCACCACAGGACAGGAAGCCTGTCCTGCTGAATTGGCTAAAAACGTGATTTTCCAGGTATCAACAATATCCTCTACTTAGTCACTGAGACGTCGTCTCTGTCAGGTTACGGCAGCCTGGTGCGAGTCTATTTTCGTAAGTGTTTTCGTCATCAACACATTTTCATATTTCTTAATATTTCCAATGGCATCCCTTAACTCCGTGAACGTAAAAAACAAGCAAGCTAAAAATTCCCCTCTGCCGTTCCCACTCATCCACCGAGCGAAGCTGCCGTTTACGGATGCTGGCTGCTGCAGCGTTCTTCAGCCGCTGTGCTATTCCACAAGCTGTTTTTAGCCCCCGTCCCTACGACACTTCCACGAGCATTTAGTATTTCTTCAGCTCATACTTCTCCAAGGCAGTACCTCCGCCTCCTCGTTGAATCACGCGGCTGTCTCTTAATCAAATGATATTTTTTGAAGTGTTTCCACATTGAAGCCCACCAGGGTGCTCTTTGTGTCTCCCCCCACACCTGCTCTTTACACTAACCCAGAGAGAACTACTTAAGTGGCTTATTGTCCTTTTTGGAACAGAAATCTGATATCTGTCAATTCCCCATTCTCTACAATCTGGCCCAGTGGTTGAAAGTGCCTATAAATATCAACTAATACTTTGTTATTTTCTTGCTCCCTAGAAAATGATATCATTTCTCTGTTTGTATCTGGTGTTCTATAAAAGATTGGCCAGATTAAAAAAAAAATAGTGATGCAGGAAAAATAGTTTGAAAAATTAGCAGCAGAAAGATAGATTCCTATCCCGTTTAACAGAGATGTGATGTGCGGTATAAGGACATCTGAATCTCAATTTTTTCATCTTCAAAACTGGGATACAAAGGTTTCAGCAAAGTTGGGTAAGAGTTGAATGAGACATTGCACCAAACGTCACATATCTAACATGCTCCATGACAGATATTAGGGAAGTAACAACGTCTCTAACTATAGAAATGTTAGGACTGTGGCAAGACAGTAGGTCTCAGAGGATGGCCATTCACCACTCATTTTAGTTTTACAATAAAAAGAAAATAGGACAAATACAAGGATTCATACCTGGAGAATAAAAGTTCTCTGGAAATTTGAAACAAAACAAAACAAAACAAAAATCTTAAGAGAGGTAATAACCTTCCCATCAAACAGGAAAAGGATCTCTCTTTGGCACTATTATTTAGATCAGAATTGACAAACTATTTCTCTGAAGCCTGATAGTAAATCTTCCAGGCTTTGGGACACAGTCTCTGTTGCAATATCTCAACTCTGAAATTTAAAAGAAAGCAACCGCGGTTAACATGTAAACAAATGGGTTTGACTGTGTGTCAAAAAACCCCTTTATTTTCAAAAACAATCTGTGGTCTGGGGTTCAGCACACTACCTCCCACAGACAGAGTCCTGCCAGCTGCCTTCTCATATATGGTCCATGAGTTGAAGACGTATTTTACATTTCTAGGTGATTACATTTTAGACATTAGTAAAAGTATCTACATGATATCTACTGTTTTGTGTCTTGGCCTACAACATACTGACTATCTGGCCTTTAAGGAAAAGGTTGTGCTTTGGACTGAAGGGTGGTGTCTCATCAAAATGCATCTGTCAAAATTTCACCCCACAGTGAGCTGGAATTGGCAGTGAAGCCTGGCGAGGGAACGGGGCTAGGAGGGGACAGCCCTCAGGAATGGAGTCTGTGCCCTTCGAAGAGGGAGCAGGTGGGGACGACGGCTTTCCTGATCAGGCGAGGGCACAAAGAGCAGACAGCCATCTGCGGAACAGGAAGCGAGCCCTCACTAGACAGTGGGCCCTCCTTGACCCAAGACTTCTCAGCCTTCAGAACTACAAGGAATACATTTCTACAGTTCCTGAGCCTCCAGTCTCAGTATGGAATTAACTATGTTAAGGGAACAGCAGCCCGAACTGACTAAGGAAGACAGTTTGCCAACACCTGCTCTTACCCACCAGGACCCACAGACACCTGAATTGCATCTGCGTTAAATCACATTTCTATCCCTTGTGCTCAGGCTCAAAGTTAAATCTGGGGAAAATACAGAGGGACATTTCTGATGAACTCTTGTACACCCCTCAGACTGCCTTCTGCCTCTTAATGAAGCAAACACCGCACACAGTTACAGAATCACCTGGAGTCTTCACCAACCCTCAGCTCCTCATCTGAGGAATAAAGAGACCTGCCGATTCTGTTTTGAAAATGCCCGCTGAGTACTGAAGCCGTCACAGTGGCAGCTAGTCTGTACAGCCCTCTCCTCTCACCCAGGTGACCGCCAGCCTCCTTCTTCACCGGTCTCCTCCTGACCGCCCTCCCGCCCTCCACCACTGCATCCACCAGAAGCCAGACAGGATTGTCACAAGTTACCTCTTCACACAAAATCCTCCAGCCGCAGCCCTGTGACATTTAGGTAACATCATTCAGACCCTTGACACGGCCTGTGAGGTCCTGGCAGTTCCGTCCCTACCTGCCTCTCAAGTGTCAAGCGATGGGAGCCCACCAGTCCTGATCTTCTCTCTGTCTCTGTCGCTCTCTGAGACCGGGCCAGCCTCTCTCTCCAAACAAGGCTTGCCGCTCAGTCTACCTGGAATAATTTTCCCTCAGCTCTTCACATAAGTGATACGGTTTCATCATTCAGTTCTTGATTTAAAGACCACATCACAGTGAGGACTGTCATAAAGTCAATCCCCCCAGTTGTTCTCCATCCCAGCACCCTGTTTAGTCCCAGAGGGTAAGATCACTTCATCCGCAGGCTCCACCCACCCTACGTGCTGTGATGTGTGATGCTTCAAACTCATTACCATGCACTCATTAGTACATGCTGAGTAAATGGTGGACGGCAACAAAGTCCACACTAATAATCACAAAATAACCCAATTCTTTATTGCAATTTGCCCATTCATAAAACTTTGTCAGATCCATTTAACTCACTTAACCACCATGGAAATCTTGTGAGCTAAATCTTACACTCATTGCAGATGAACCTCTCAGACAGAAACTGAGTGAATTATGTGAGAACACACAACAATAAGGAGAAAAGCCCAGGCAGGGGACACAAGTCCTCTCGCTTTCAGTCCGCACTCCATCTGGCACAGCCACACAAGCACCCACCAGAGCTGTGGATCCCAAAGGGACCACGGCCTCAGGCGTGGCTCTGGGAACCCTCCAGGTGCACGGCTGAGTGGGGAGAGAAGAATGACCCGACAGCAGGCTAAGGTGACAGAGCGCAGTAAATAAAGTACCTCGTGAAGAGAGAAGGAGCCCTGGTCCGGGTGGTTAGGGACACAGAATTCCTTTCCCAGGACTGCCACACACGGAGTGGCACAGAACCACAGGCCCGAGCGCTCAGAGTCCGTGGTGGGAAGTCTGCAATCCGAGTGTGGCCGCTCCGGGCTCCCAGCACCCCTGGGCGGGGCTGTTCACACTCCTCGCTGTCCACGCTGTCCGTGTCTGCGAGCTCCTGTGTCACAGCCATCTCCGCCTCTGTCTCGTTCCTGGCTATTTCTGTCTTCTCTTCTCATACGGAGAGGAACATGCTGGGTTCGGGCCCTCTCTGATCAAGCACAACATCATCTTCACAGGGCGACCTCTGCCTTTGCATGCAAGACCGTGCTCCAGGTACCGGAGGCTAGAACTCTAACCTAACCCACTCGGGTTCGCCATTCGACCCACCCCAGAAGGCATCCCAGAGGTAATAAGGATAATATTTTGGAGGAATTTATTCTTAAAGTGCTGTGAAAATGGTCTTATTAGTCAAGTTCTTGCTTTTATAAAGCTGTAGATTAAAAAATCTCAGTGAATTGCAACAGTAGACACATTCTCAAAACAGTTGCCAAGGCAGCCCAGCTCCAGCAGTAGGCCAGGCTCGGTCTTCCTCAGGTCTCCGGTAACGGGACCAGGCCTCCCAGGACGGGGCTTTCCTCAGAGTCCACGGCCGAGGCGCAAGAGCCCGAGGCACCCAGGCGCATGGAAAGTTACCTCGGGGAACCTCCCGGCCGCCACTCGTGTGACCCACCCAGCATCTGATGGGGCCTGGGGAGATGTTCTGCCCCCTAGAAGGAGGCAGATTGCAAAAGGAGAGAAGAATTTAAACAATTATCCAGAATATTTTTAAGGTTTATTACCAAGTATTGATTCACAGTATTCTGGGGTTCCGATGGTTCTGAAGAAGCTCAGAGATGTATGACTGGCCCTGGCTCATGTACACCCTCGCGAATGTCATCCCTTTTGGGAAGCTTTATTTATACTATGCAACAACCGTGTGTCTCTGATGAAAAGTATACAGGAATTCAGTTGTGGTTTTCTGGGGACATTTTCAGGTGAATCAGGAGAATGCAGGTTCTTGAAAATAAGACATCTGAGAAACTCAGAAGCCATCAGAAATTTCACAGCCTTGGAAGCACATAATGAGTGTCGGCAAATATTTGGTCTTCTGATGGATGGGAGGGCCCCGCATTTTTCTCCAGAAGGCCACCCCGGTGGGTGGATGCCGAGTTGCATGTGCAGCCTCTGAAAAGAGGAGCAGCGAGCTCCCTGCGAAGCTCACGCAGTTAGGTGTGACGAGCGAGGCGGGACTCACGGGGCAGTTTGGCCTGGTCTCCTGGTCACAGGAACCGCAAGTCCAAAGTTTTGACGTTACCTTTACATGGGTTTAGAATCAGCAAGGAACAAAGCATTTATTTAATGTAAATATTGCAAATGTGAAATGATCCTATCTTGGTATTCTTTCTTTTAAATCTTATAACCCTTAGAAAGGAAAATTAATCAGATTGCCCTTAATCTGTAAGACATGCTGCTTCCCTACTTTCTGGTTTCCGTTAGGACACAACTACCTTCCCGGACCTCCAGGAAGGGGGCTGCGGCTTTAGCTCCTCCATGAGGACTGGGCCTTTGGCAGTCATGTCAGCGTCCAGCACCTAGCAGGATGCCAGTCAACAGCAGGGTCTGTGACTGGATAGCATGCGCAGAGACAAATTACTCGGAACACCGATGGGTGTTAAGTGAGGAAACCTACATTAGCTATTTTTTATAATTTTGTCCATTACCATTTTCAGAGTCCTTACTACGTAAAAGAGCAGAGAAGAGCTATGGAAAGACAATATATTTCATTTGATCCATTCTAAGATGTGCTTATAAAAAAGATTTTATATTTCTCAAATTCTATGTGTTTTTTTAATAATATAGTGCTTAATAAGCCTCTTCTCCACATACGAGCAGCTTGACTGCACTCTTATTAAATTTTAATAACCATTCCCTATAATTAATGGTGTCACCGAATTAAGGAAATCCATTAGCATAGAGTGTGTCCCAAATGCGGTTGATTCCAGAATCCGTTCTCCGAGTCCAGGGACTCTTGTCCTGTGGTGTACATTGTGGGAAACTCTGGAGTAGAACACCACTTCCAAATTTACTAGCATTCGAACCAAGTGGCCAGAATCAGGAAACGATAGGCCGCAGGTGAAAATTACACACTGTTACCAGCGATACGTGGATATTCCCTGGCCAGTTTATTAACCCTAAAGGAGCTGCTTCTGCTTTCAGAATCATATTGTTGTCAGTGAGGGGGACAGCAGTCTCCTCCCGCTTAACTCAGAGGATGATCATCAGAAGATGACAGGGACGTGAGACTTAGAGAGGTCGGATTCTGGCCAAAGATGTAAGAATGAGCAAAGAGCCTGTGTTCCTCTCCTCCCAAATATACACTAAACGGCAGTAAAGTGATCTTTTAAAAAGGGCAGCTCTCAGGAATGAAGGAGAAGGAGCAGGAGGACGAAGAGGAGGAGGAGGAGGAGGAGGAGGAGGAGGAGGAGGAGGAGGAGAGGATAATACAGCAACATTTTGGAAGCTGGAAGGCAGATGGATGAGTGATAACTGATTCAACAGATCCCAGAATACAGAAACTTGAAGAGGAAAATAGATAAGTAACTTAACTTGTACTCTGCAACTCCAGAATATGTTTGCAGGAATGCAGACCACGAGAAGGCAAGAAAGAGATCTAAAGAGAAACAAGACTTGAAGATCTTTCTAGTTGAGGAGAAAATGGAGAAGAGAACATTATAAGAGACAGAAAGAGAGAAGACAAAACAAATGGCGCACAACTAGCAGACGTTCCTCCCTGAAAGTTCCTCCTGGGGGCCCACCACAGTGAAGAAAGGGGCACAGTACCCATAACGTATCATTTTTGAGGATTCAGAGGATGACAATCACTGAAAAACTCTCTGGGGTGGGTGAGCAGAAACAACCAGAATTAAATCAGCCTCCTCAATGGCAACAATTAAGCTGGTAGTTTGTCCAGTGAGTTTGCCCAACTGATAATAGACACGCACAGAATTGGGAGAAGGGTTAGTAAATGGCATATAGAAAATTAATCAACGTAAACCAGTATGATTGTTTGTCCTGGAAAATAAAAATTTTTGAAAGAAAGGAAATGTAATTACAGAATGCCACATCACTCTCCTGCAAAATGTGTTCATTTGTGAAAATCACAATAGCATCAACATTGAACATAAACATTGATAGTTATATTCAAAACAAGGCTCACTCTTTCTCTGTGGTAGTACAAGAGAGAATCACACCTCCCCATCTTAAAACAGTGCCACCTACTTCTCCACATTTCTGTGGGTGACAGATCCAGGCAGAGGCTCGCTGAGGCCCCCGTTCAGGGTTCCAGGGCACCCTACGGGTTCAGCAAGGCTGCCTGCTCAGTGGGGAGCTGCAGGGGGAAACACTCTCAGAGCCTCGACATGACTTATTTCCTGTGACCGCAGGATTCATGGCAGCTTTCTTCTTCAAAGCTAGCCAGGAGGACGAGAATGAATCTGCCAGGAAGATGGAGTCTTATAGAACATGATAATCACCGAGGTCACATCTCATCACCTTTCTGTGTTTCGTGGCTCAGAAGCAAGTCCCCATGCTGCCCACACTCAGGGGGAGGGGATTACACAAGGCCAGCAACTCCAGAGCTGGGGGCCTTGGGGCCACCGTAAAGTCTAAGTTACCAAGCCCATTGCAGAGGGCAGCCTCTTCTTTCGCCGATACCTGAGATAGTTACACAGTGTTGTAGAATTAGAGAGTTCCAGGTGGAATCCCGGCTTCTTCATTTAAAAATACATGATTTTTAGTACATTTACAAAGTTGCGTAACCATCACCAAAATCCACTTTTAGAGCATCTACGTCATACCAAAAACAATCCTTTGTGTCCATATACAGTCAATTCCCATTCTTACTCGCTGTCCCACAGAATCTCCAACGTGCTTTCTGTCTCTATAGATTTGTCCCAGCACCTCCATTTTTTTTTTTTTTACTTTTTAATTTTTGTTTCCAAGAACATGTATTGGTACATTGTATACATATTGATCATATTCATTGTAGTTAATTTGTACCTGTACATGATACATCTTGGCTCCCCACTTCTTCCCCCCCTTCCATTCCCCCTCCCTTCCCTATTTACAGTAGCTTTATTTACATTTCCCCCCTTTTTCCCTTTCTTTTCTTTTTCCTTTCCTTCTTTTCCCCCTCCTGCCTTTCTAATTCTCCTCCCTATTGAATATTATCTTTCTTTTACTTACTATCTATTATACTTTTTTGTCCTTATTTACACTTACGGTTTCTCATACCTGAGAAACAATTTTATATGTACTCACGTATGTCTGATTTATTTCACTTAAGAGTATGCTCTCAAGGTGCATCCATTTACCAGCACCCCATTTTTTCCACATAGTTGGTCCAGTCCCACACTGGTTTGCTATCAGGTCTACCCTACCTCTTTTCTCCTGCCTGCTCTGTCCCCAGGGGCTGAGTCCTGCAGGCTGCATTCTCAAGGGCCCCAGACCCAGTTTCTCCAGCAGCTAGTAAGGTCTCTCCATAAATTCTCAGCTCATATTGGATAAGCTGACTAGGGTTTCAGTTTTGCTCAAGTGGCCTTAATTCCCGGTAGCCTACCTTTGTCTCTGATCCTCTGCTAGAGTTGACTTTTGCCCTGAGACTCATGAGAATCAATTGTTGAGTAACTGGGAATTTTTGCAAGCCTGCTGCTAAACCACTGGTGGCTTCAAATTGACCGGAGTAGAAGTATTGCTTTCTTTTTCAGAGAGCTG
>PVJO010032884.1:0-12679 GCA_004026905.1 Hystrix cristata | reverse complement strand
AAGTGTAAATAAGGACAAAGGGGTAGAATAGTTATTTTGTTTAAAAAAGAAAAAAGAGAGATTGTATTCAAAAGAGAGAACTAGATAGGGAAAAGGGGGATAAAGAAGAAGGTTAAAAGAAAAGTAAGATGAAAGGGGAAAAAATGGTAAAGTGTAGTTACACTTGTTGCAAATAGGGAGGGGTGGGTGAATGGAAGGGGGGAGAGGGGGGAAAACCAAGATGTATCATGTACAGGTACAAAATAACCACGTTGATTATGATCACTATGTATACAATGTACCAATACATGTTCTTGGTAAAAAAATAATAAAAAAATTTAAAAAAAAATAGCTTTAGAAGAAGACATCTTAAGTATATAGTCATAGTTCATTTGCTTTTTTGTTTTGGGGGGGTTTTTTTGGTGCTGGAGATCAAACTCAGGGCCTGTGCTTGCACTGAGCTACATTCCCAGCCCCTTGTGTTGATTTTTGTTCTAGAAGTTGTTCCTAATTGTGTGTCATTTGGTTACATAAGTGTAGTTCAGCTTATCTCCAAATTCACAATTGTTTTTTATACCTATTAGTTGAAAAAGAGCTGTTTGTTCTGTTATTTTTTGTTGTCATTGCTGTTTTTTGGTAGCGTCATGAATAACACATGTCAGAATAGCTCACATTTATGACAGCCTTTTTTGTTATTTCATACTTTAAGTTACATTTAAATGTCGGAAAAGATAAAAGAAAAAATGCATCTTCTGGTTTGTGAAATAAGCCCTGTTAGTAAATGAGATAATACTTTTGGGATTGAATTAGTAAATTGGGTTCAAACTTTTATCAAAATACTGTTAATACAAAGGAATACTTTTCTGCCTCAACTATTTCAGCTAATTAAAGGTACTTTGTATCTTTTCTATTAAAACAGTGTAAGTCACATGATGAGCAATAATAGTTTGGTAAATTTCCTTAAACTACTGAGTCACCAGTGTTACATGGTAATTATATCTGGCCAGATGGGAAGACAGACACATACCAGCCTAAGCATTTTACTGTTTGGAGTTACATTTGACCGGAAATCCTAACCCTGGGTAGATGCCCAGGGGGGCTGTTACAAGTGCGGATTGTGAGGGTGTTATTGCTGTTCTAACTGTTGTGAGTATTCCTCTTAGCTGGAGAAATCTTTGTTTGTCCAATGTGCTACTTTCCTAAATGCAGCAACACTTAACTGCTTTGGCACACTGAGCCTCACTGTCGACGCCCTCTTGGGTGGAGCGTAGCAGCCAACTGGCCTACAGCCCATTTCCTTCCAGTGTGGGAAAGAAGAAAGAGTTTTGGCAGGAGACACCTAAGGAGAGCCTTTTACAAAAATTCCCAAAGGGATTTCTAGTCACTGTGAAATTGACGTGACCTCAATTTTTTAAAATGTCAATTTGAAACAGCACAGAGAAGAGGGAGCTGTTGCTTTCTTACTAGATCTCATTGCAGCTGTGCTGAAAAGAATTTTTCTTGGTTTTGTTTTGGTGTTTGGCCCATCAGACTATCCTCTGACAATGAAGAAGGCAGCCCTGTGAACAGCTTCATGTGCCTTGTTTTCTAGGAAAATGCAACATGGCAGCAGCAATGGAAACAGAGCAGCTGGGTGTTGAGATATTTGAAACTGCGGAGTGTGAGGAGAATATTGAATCACAGGATCGGCCCAAATTGGAACCGTTTTATGTGGAGCGGTATTCCTGGAGTCAGCTTAAAAAGCTGCTTGCTGATACCAGAAAATACCATGGCTACATGATGGCCAAGGCCCCGCACGATTTTATGTTTGTGAAGAGGAACGATCCAGATGGGCCTCATTCAGATAGGATTTATTATCTTGGTGAGTATGAAGTTACTGTTTCTGAGAGGCGACATTTTCGGAAGTCAAATTTAAATTTAAAGGACATAGTTTCCACTCAAATTTTGGTGAGTAAGCTGGACAAGGTTGTGCGCTCCTGTTAGCTACTAGAGAGCCTGTGGCAAGTTTAAAGCCAGCCTGGGCAAATTTAGTGAAACTCTGTCTCCAAATAAAGAATAAAAAAAAGGAGGGTGGGGCTGAGGTTGTAACTCAGTAGCCTCTGGTTTGATTCACAGTATGGAGCTCTGGGTGGGGGAATTTGTAAGTAAATGAATTAAATGACTTCTTTCCAGTAAAAGAAAAAAGTCCTATTAATTTGAACGATTTCCCATTTGAGTGCTGTTATAATTTTGGTTCGTCTCATTAAAACTTTAGCAGATAACAAATGATGAATTTTTTTTGTCTTTTTTGTGTTTTTTGAGACAGAGTCTCGCTGTATAGTTCAGACTGGTCCTGAACTCACTATGCAGCCCAGGCTGGCCTCAAACTCCAAGTGATCCTCCTGCCTCAGCTTCCAAGTGCTGGGATTACAGGCGTGCATCACCACGTCTGGCCTCAAACCACGAATTGATCATGGTCTTTTTTCAAAGTCAAAGATGACAAAAAATTGCTTCTTTCTAGACCTCTTTTTTTTTTTTTTTTTTTTTTTTTTTTTTTTTTTTTTTTTTTTTTTTTTTTTTTTTTTTTTTTTTTTTTTTTTTTTTTTTTTTGGTGCTGCAGATCAAACTCGGGGCCTTGTGCCTAAACCTCATTTAAAATGTCTTTCCTTTGGAAGGTCAAATTAGGATAATAAACAGTAAAACCATTTGTTCGTTCTCATCCTTAACAGCTGCTGCTTTCATTTTTTTAAAGGCTGATTTTGGTCTCCTTTTCCTGATTCTATTCACTCTAAACTAAATGTGTTAATCCATTGATGGACTTGTTGGTGTGTGTGCATGTGCACACATGTGCTAGGGTCTGAATCTTACATAGGCCTTGCATATGTAAGTACATGTTCTACCGCAGAGTTACACCTCCAGCTCTCATGTACTATTTCATTACATTTTTAACAGTAAGTTTCTCCTCCTCCTCCAAAGCCATTTGCCATGTAAGTTTTGTTCGTGCATTGTGTGTGTATCTGTCTTTTTAGCGAGATTCACTACATGAGTCTACATAATTATGGACTCATTCTTTTTTAACAGCATCAGAATATTATATAATTGTGCCATGTTTAATTTAACCAGACCTCTAATAATGGTCACTTAGGTTTTATCTGTTATTACCCAAAGAAGAGGCAGTATCACTGTATTGGGTCATTTCACACGTATGCGAACGTATAGTACTTACAGAACGAATTTCTAAGAGTGGAATTGCTTGGACAAAGGGTGTGTATGTTCTGAAGTTTGATTGATATTGCTGAGTTTGCCCCTACAAATAAATTACTGGTACTAAATTACCATCACAGGGCTGAGGATTTAGCTCAGTGGTTAGAGTGCTTGCCTTGCAAGCACAAGGCCCTGAGTTCGATTCCCAGCACCAAAAAAAAATAAAATAAAATAAAAATAAATTACCATCACAGTTTTCCCAGAGTATCTCTTTCTCCATACCTTCACTAATAATGAATAATTAAATTTTGGGGGAGGTTGGGGATTTAGCTCAGGGTAGAGATGCTGTGTTTGATCCCCAGCACCTAAAAAACAAAAACTTTTTGGTCATTTATTTATTTTGGGGGGGTTCAGCTGAGGATATTCTCTTTCTGGTGCTTCCTTCCTACTTTTTGGTTTTTTTTTGTTTTTTTTTTTAAATTTTATTTTAATGGTACATTTTAGATGTACATAGTGATTAACATTCATCATAGGGGATTTGTACCTGTACATGACATATCTTGTTGCTTCTTTTTTTCCCATTCCCCTCCCCTCACCCCCCATCTACAAAAGCTCTGTTTCCTTTTTTTCCTTCCATTTCTAATTTCTCTTGTCCTCTGTTCTGTTCCCCCTCCCTTGTTCCCTTTCCCATTTGGACGTTTTCCTCCCTTTCCCAGTATATTGCATTTTAGTCTTTATTTACACTTTCAGTTTCTCACACCAGAGAAACAATGTGGTATTTTTTTGGTCATTTATGGTCTGATTGGTAAACAGAAACCTCACATTGTATCTATAATTTTATTTCTTGAGGAACTTTTTGCGTATTTAAAAGCCATTTGTATTTTCTTTCTGTGACTGACCTATTTATAAATATTTCATGGTATTGAGGATTGAACCCAAGGCCTTGCATGTGCTAGACAAGTGCCCTAATCGTGAGCTACAGCCTCAGCCTTTTATTTTTTTAAATTTTGAGATTGGGTCTCGCTAAAGTTGCTCAGGCTGGCCTCCAACTTGGCAGTTCTCTTGCTTCAGGCTCTTGAGTAGCTGCGGTTAAAAACACACACCAACACAACTGACAATCTTTGCCTTTATAAAATTGAGTTGGGGTTCTTTTTTTAATGACTTGAAGCATTTTATGTACTCAAGGAACTTACCCCTTGTAGTATTTCCCTCTGAGGGTTTTTTGAAGTGGGCTAAGTTGCCCTGGCTTGCCTGGAACTCACAGTCCCTCTACCTCTGCTTTCCAAGTGGCTGGGATTACGGGCCCACACCGCTGCACCACGCATTCTGCAAGTTCTCATTTGTCTTTTGTCTTTAGTCCCTTTAGCCGTGTAGAAATCTGTGATTTTTTTTTTTTTTTGGTAGTTAAAATTTCACTTTTTCTTAAGTTTGTCGTATGTAAAAAGTCTTTGCCAACTCTAAGGGTTTTTTTTTATGCCTTAATGTTTCCTTCAATGCTTTTAATGAATTGTTTTACTTAATGTTTGCATCATTTGATGCTCATTTTTTGTAAGTTTTGAAATAGAGAAACTACTTACTGTTTTCAGATGACTCTCCTGTTTTTTGTTTGTTTTGATTTTTTGTGTGTTTTTTTAAAAATTTTATTTTAATGGTACATTTTCGATACACATATTGATAACATTCATCATTGGGGATTTGTACCTGTACATGATATACCTTGTTGCTTCTTTTTTTTGTTTTGTGTTTTAAGTTTCATGCCCTGCCAGAGATTGAACCCAGGACCTCACACGTGCCAAATATGTGCCCTACCACTGAGAAACATCCTAACCCATCCGGTTATTTTAGTAACAGATTTTGATTAATCTATCTTTCTTGCTAATGATTAGAAATGCCACCTTTAGCATATGTCGTGTCCCCATATGTAATATTTGGCCTTATTTTTGGACTTTGTTGTGTTTCATTGATCTCTCTGTCAAATCAAATGCCAGTATATGCTGCTCTTATTATTAATATTATTACAGCTCTGAATTATCCTATTTGATTAAACTGGTCTCCCTTCACCAATTTATTTCTTTTTTCTTGGCTATTATTTGCTTACTTTTCTATGAGAACTCGAAATTAGCTTGTATAGCCCTCTTCCTCCCCATCCTAGTGAGACTACATTGTGTAAGGTCTAGGTAGAGATTTCCGCCAACTCCTGTGTAAGTGTCTGAAGCTCCAGCACTCCTACATCCCTTTGGCAGCACCACGCACAACAGCCCTAAAAGAAGGAAGTGTCTGCTGATGTTGCTTAACTTGGGGAGCTCTTGGGGGTCTCAGTGGGGAGCTGCGTGCTTCCCTCTCCCACATGAGCCAAGCCTTCTCCTGTGCCCCCAGAAGGTCTTGACAGGCTTTCTTGTCTCCAGGAATTGCTGTAACTTCTTTGGTAATACTGTAGACAGAAGGCACATGGCTTCCTAGCTGCGGAACCCTCCTGTCCCAGGTCTGCAGCAGCCACACCCAGTCGCACACCTGCGTGCAGCAGAGGGTTCTCTCCCCCTGGCACACACTCCTTATTCTGCTGAGATTTATTGCTTTTTCTGTTTTGGTGGTACTCGAAATTAAACCCAGGCTTTTCACACTGAGCTCTATGCACAGCCTTTATTGAGACACAGTCTTACTCTGTTGCACAGGCAGGACTTGTAAATATGGACTGTCCTGCTTTCAGCCTCCCAGACATTAACCAAAATAGGGTCCCATAGCACCAAAGACCAATAAATACTGTTAGGAAAAGGTAGAAAAAGCTTGTTTACTTACTTACGTAGAACTGATATGGGGATACGTAGAATGTCTTGGACATGTTTATTGGCTATGGAAGATGTGAGACTAGTAGATTGTAGAGAGGGGAAACTAAAATGATGGTGGGGAATGGTACTTATTTGAGGATAAGTGAGAACCAGTTTTTTAGGGTTTTTTTTTACAATCAACACTTAAAAGAAGGCTTTAGAAAAATAGCACATTTTGTAATATCATGAATGGTATAATCAATTTTATGACAGTACAACTGGAATATATAAAACAGACAAGACAAAATCAAGTGCTGAAATAAATGTCACCAGATGTCTGACTTTTTACTTCAAAAGACGACTCAGACTGAGAAATGTTTAGAAAAATAGGAGGATTAAGGAAAACAGACCCTTGAAGGCTTATCCTCACCTTTGCTGGGATTAGGAGGAAGCCACCGTGTCCCTCCTACTTTGTGCTGCCATCATAAAGCAGGCTGAGGTCCCTCCTGCCTGGGAGTTTCTCGTTCTGTCTGAGTGATTTGTTTTCTTCTTCCTTTATTTACCCCTAGCTTTTTGGAAGTGATGCCTTTCTAACATTTCTCAGGGTAGAAAGGCTTTGGTTTATTTTGTTTGTCTCTGGTTCACGTCTTCATAACCATGTGTTTCTATTATTTCTCTTTTGTATGAAGCTCCTTCTTCACTGCTGTAATGTTTCAGTTTATTTGCCACATGATTTTACAGGGTGCATCCAGCTCTACTTGGTTCAGACCGCTCTTCCCTTTGCCCTTCCCCCAGTGAAGGACAGAGATTGTTAGCAAATGAGAAATCAGATTCTGTTCTGCATAAATATGAGTATGCTTTTATTTGAAACTCCTAAGGCTTTTAATGATTTTAGTCGCAGAACTTTTACAGTGAAACAGACTGGAGGAGGTAGGCATGGTGATGCACGCCTATATTCCCAGTGCTTGGGAGGCTGAGGCAGGAGAATTCCCATGAGTTTGAGGCCAAACTGGACTACATAGTTCAAGACCAACCTGAACTACGTAGTAAGACCCTGTCTCAAAAACAAAGAAACAAAAAGAGTAGGATTCTGTTAGACCTATGTATGTTTCTAAGTAAATATTTTAGATAATTCAGGAAAAAAAATTTGATAATCTGAAGTTGTTAGACTGGAATCTCATGGTTCTTTATCCAGCTTGCAAGGCACTGGCAATTTTCAAAAAATTCTAAAAATAACTTTTTTTTTTGAGACAGGGTCTCACTTAATAATGCAAGCTGGGGCTGGGGATTTAGCTCAGTGATTAGAGTGCTTGCCTTGCAAGCACAAGGGCCTGAGTTCAATCCCCGGCATCACAAAAAAAAAAAAAAAAAAAAAAAATAGTGCAAGCTGGTTTTGAACTCTCAGCAATCCTCCTGCCTCAACCTCCCAAGTGCTGAGATTACAGGCGTGTGCCACCACACCCAATTTAAAAATAACTTTTATCTGAATTCTCCCTGTATACTTTTGAGGGAGACTAAGATTTGAATATTAAAATGAAGCTGAGCATTTTTCTGTGAAACCTTGGTTTTCTTGAATGTGCATATCTTACTTAATGATTATAGATCCCACAGAGTGTAAAATAAGGTAGTATGAGGAAAGCATAAAGTGCTTACTGCTTTGGTTTTGTAAGAATGCTATTTGAAATAATGATAAATGATTTTTTTTTTCTTATAGCCATGTCTGGTGAGAACAGAGAAAACACACTATTTTATTCTGAAATTCCTAAAACCATTAACAAAGCAGCAGTCTTAATGCTTTCTTGGAAGCCTCTTTTGGATCTTTTTCAGGTGAGACTGAATATTGTTATTCCCGTACTGTGGTGTGTGCTTTCAGGTACCATTTCTAAGTTTATTTACAGTGGAGATTTTATATTTGAAGTAGATATGGGTCAAAAGAAATTAAGATATTTTAGAATTTTTGTTACTCATTCAATTCTTTTTTTTTTTTCATTTAATTCTTAATGTCTAAAACGAAAGGGTGTTATAATTTGTTGTTGTTTTTTTTATTTTGTTTTTTTTGGGGGGGGGGTTTTTGTTTTTTTGAGACAGACTTTTGCTATGTATTTCAGGCTGTCCTTGAACTCACTGTGTAGTCCAGGCTGGCCTCAAACTCATGGCAGTCCTCCTACCTCAGCCTCCCAAGTGCTAGGATTAAAGGCATACACCACCACCCCTGGCCTATTATTTTTTGGTCTGTAATTTGATTCTTTTAAACTACTTTTTACTTCTATAAACTTTATAGTAATGTAGTTCTCTCATGTTTTAGAAAGAAATGTTGATATAAAATAACTCATATAAAAAAACTCATATATGTGTGTGTGTGTATGTATGTGTGTATGTGTATATATATATTATATATATATCTCGAAAGGTTTTTTTTGGGGGGTGGGGGGGTTTGGGGTTGCCAGGGATCAAACTCAGGGCCTTGTACTTACTAGGCAAGTACACTACTGCCTGAGCTCAATCCCCAGCCCCTACAAAGACTTTTAAATCTTTAAATTGAATTTGTATTTCTAATGCTTAATAACAGCATGAATTTAAATAAAAGTACTAAGTTCTATTTTTGCTGCTAAAAATATAATTCACTTTATATAAATTCAAAACTTAGGGGTTTTTTGTTGTTTCTAGTCAATATTTTACCAGACAAAAAAGTAAATAATTGAAAACATGCCAAGAACAAGATGGTAGTTTGGGTGCAGTTGTTTGTATTTTTGGCTTTCATTTAAATATTTTTTATTGGCTAATTCCTTATTGAATAACATGTTTATGCTAAAATGAGCTAAAGTATGGTATTTCTTTTAGGAATTTTCAAAAAAATAACTTCCAAAACAACTGTTTTGATTACAACTATTGCAGATGTTGTTTTTTCACTTAGACTGTGACTTAAAAAAAAAAAATTCCTTGTAGTTGGAAGTGTAGCTTAGTGGTAGAGTAGTAATCTCCAACCTTTTTGGCACCGAGGATGCAGGGGGTGGAGGGAGATAGTTTTGGGATGATTCAGGCATATTACATCTATTGTGTCTTTTATTTCTATTATGGTGTTGTAGTATATGATGAAATAATTATACAGCTACCATAACAAAGAATCAGCAGGCACCCTGAGCTTGTTCTCCTGCAGCTAGACAGTTCCATCTGGGTGTGATGGGAGCCAGTGAGGCCCGAAGTGTGTTGTTGACATTGTCTACTCTGTAATCTCATTTTGGTTGCTGTCACTGCAGCAAACCTGCTTCATGGGTAGGATGTTTGAAATGGAAGCAGGCTTTTCAGTCCTTTTGAGGCAATCTCAGGATATTATGCCTTGATTTTAATCTAGAACATATGCAGATTTGGAGTTGTCTTTTTTTTTTTTTTTTTTTTTTTGTGGTGCCGGGGATCGAACTCAGGCCCTTGTGCTTGCAAGGCAAGCACTCTAATCACTGAGCTAAATCCCCAGCCCCTGGAGTTGTCTTAAATATTGTTTTGTTTTGTTTGTTTTGGGGGGTTGCTGGGGATTGAACTCAGGGCCTTGCACTTGCCAGGCAAGCACTTAATCCCCAGTCCCTCAAACATAGTTTTAAGGCCCCTGTCATTTCCTGGCCTAAGCAGTTGATCCTCTGCTGGCATGGGCAGTCAGTTCACGTGGCTTATTCACCAGTGAGTTGTGGATCCATTCCTTCCCAGTTTGGGGAGCTTTTGTGGTTGAAAAGTAATGCTCAGACCCTTTTGAAAGCTGAAATAGGTGGTCATGCACCACTTAGGAGAAGAAAGACCCTGGCTCAGTCTTTCAATCTTTGTTAATGTTTGAAATGCCAGAATCCCAGTGTTCAGTTGCCACCCCCATATTGTGGTTTTGCTTTGTTGCCTCCACTTTATCTGCCAACCTGAACGCAGTGGGTGTTCTCGCCAAAGGGACTAAGCTTGTTGAGCAAGTCTAAAGTATCACACAAGTAAGCAAGTTTTGTGACCCATTCTCTGTCACCTAAGCGTGCTGCCAGTGGTAACTTTTTTTAAAAGAAATCTCTGAAGAAATTCTTATAACTCAAAAAATGCTGGCCAGTGGTTTACCTTTAGAAAGCCATCTCACTTCTGTGTATAAGAGAAAATATGTGTGTTCTACATCTGTGTCCTCGCAGAGCTACTCAAGCACGTGTGGGGTAAGGCCTATACTTTAATGTGATTGATCATTTTAATCACATCCTGCAAAGCATTAAGTTCAGGTGACATTTTTTGGCTAGCCAGCATTTCTGTTTGTTTTTTTTTTTTTTTTCCTTTGGTGCCAGGGATCGAACTCAGGGCCTTGCGCTTGCTAGGCAAGCACTCTAACCACTGAACTAAATCCCCGGCCCATAGCCAGCATTTCTGTGAGTAGACTCACATTCTGAAGCAACCTCTTTGACCCACGTCATGAAACCAGAAAGCTGCCTAGCCATGGCAGCTGCTCTGTCTATGCGTGTACCTACGGAAAATGACCAGTCCCTTTTCCTGAAGTGTAATCATTCAGAGATTTGAATAGTTCTCCAGCTGTGGCGTTGGTTGGCAAAAAAAGTGCACATAACACATCCTTATGCACGTCCTCCTGAAAAGTATGTCGCACAGGTACAAGTATTGTTGCCTTGCCAACATCAGTAGACTTGTCAACCTGGATTACATACCGTAGTGACTCTTGGATCCTCTCTTAACAATTGTGCCTTAATATCCTCTGCTATTTCTTCAGCTCATCTAGTTGTGGCATTAGCTGAAAGAGGAACATGTGCCACCTTTTGAACTGTAGCTTCTCCTAAAAGTGCACAAAGTGTCCTTAGCAGCAGGTAGGATCAACTCTTGATCAGTAGTAAAAGGCTTTAGCAGTGGAGTTAGTCACTAAGAATGATGTTCACAGTACAGACACATTTGATGAAGTTGTGGTCTTCAGTAATTGCTTATGTTCTTCATATTCGTGGTTTTTTATTTTGGAAAGTTCCAAAGACTTGTCTTTTAATGCAGGATACCTGGTCTCCATGTAGCAAGGCAGTTTTGAAGATTCCGAGGCTTCATTGGATAGCTACTCACCGCATGTTATACAAAATGGGCTTGGAGAATGTAAATCATCTGTTGCAATGAACCTGTAATTAAAATAGAGCTCTCAATATTTTCTTTAAAATGCAGCTTCCTTTTTGTTGGCAGTCTATTTTGTTTTGTTTTGTTTTGTTCTTTGCTTTCTTAAGACATGGTCTTACTGTGTAGTTCAGGTTGGCCTTGAACTCACTGTATAGTCCAGGCTGGCCTGGAACTTGCAGTGATCCTCCTGCTTTAGCCTGCTGAGTGCTGGGATTAACAGGTGTGTGCCACCAAGCCTGGCTGTTGGCAGTCTTAAGTCTTCTGCTGTCTTATCATTGGGTCTTTCTTCTTTTCACAGAAGCTTTCCAGTGACGTTTGGGTTGTACTCATTTGGGCTAGGCCTACCTGTGGGCTTACCAGAGCTGTGGCTGAGATAAGTGTGCATTGCAGGAAAGAGGCACAGGTGGAAGTGGTAAATAAAATAGTGGGTGGGACACACAGAGACTAAAATAAGTAGCAGATTCTGACCTAAATCCTGCCATCAGGTGCAGGTGTACAATTGAAGTACTTCAACTCACTTGCCACTATAAAGCCTGCTACTAGGTGCCCTTTAATTGTTACTTACCACTCACTGATAGGGCTTTGAGTGTTAGCGTCTCTGTGCAGTCAGACCTCTCTGCTAATGTGACTCTGTATTTGCAGCCACTCCCCAGTGCTAGCATCACCACCTCAACTCCACCTCAGATCATCAGGTATTAGATTCTTGTAAGGAGCACACAGCCTCGGTCCCTTGCTTACATGGTTTCCGGTAGGCTTCATGTTCCTTTGAGAATCTGATGCCACTGTTGATTGGACAGGAAGTGGTAATTCAGTAATTCCAGCAATGGGGAATGGCTGTAAATATAGATGAAGCTTCGCCCATGAGCTCCCTGCCTCCTGCTATACAGCCTGGTTTTCATCAAGCCATAGTCCAAGATCAGTGCTTGGAGACCCCTGCATTACATTGTATTGATTGTATTGTTCTGGTCTTCTCTTTTCTCATGAATTTTTGACCTGTTCTTTCAGTTATTTATGGAAGAATTTTAAAATCTTCAACCATAATTGTAGATTTGACTATTTCTCCTTGCAGTTTTATTAGTTTTTGCTTTGTGTATTTTGCAACCCTGGAGAGTGAACCCAGGGGCTCACACATGCTAGGCAAGCCCTCTGCTACCACTGAGCTGTATCCGTAGTCCTTTCCTTTTTTCTTCTAGTTTTGAGACAGAGTCTTGCTCTTTGCTCAGTTTATCATTATAGTTAATGTTCCTGCCTCAGCCTCTTGAATAGCTGAGATAGTGAGTGTGTGCCATCTCATCTGGCTGCTTTTTTTTTTTTGTTTGTTTGTTTTTTGTTTTTTTCTCTCTTTTTTTTTTTTTTTTTTTTTTTTTTTTTTTTTTTTTTTTTTTTTTTTTTTTTTTTTTTTTTTTTTTTTTTTTTTTTTTTTTTTTTTTTTTTTTTTTTTTTTTTTTTTTTTTTCTGGCTGCTTTATGTATCTTGAAGCTATGTTATGAGGTATGTAAGTGGAGAGGATTAGCATGTCCTCCTGGTAAATTGATCCCTTTGTATGAAATGATTACTTTTGTTTCTGGTAATATTCTTTGTTCTGAAAATTTCCAGAACTGAGAATAAATTTTTTTTTTTTTTTTTTTTTTTTTTTT
>PVJO010032882.1:0-12685 GCA_004026905.1 Hystrix cristata | reverse complement strand
CTAGACCTTATGGGTACTATTTAGTAACTGGTTCATTACCAAGCCCAGCTCTGGATTGGCCTCTCTAGTTTTCTTTTATCTGTAGTTTTCAGTTGCATGTGGAATAACAAAACCATTCATTATTTCTTGTATAATGATTTTATATGGGAATCAAAACAATGAGAGGATTTTCCCCCATTATATAATACTTACCCTTCCCCGTAGAAACACCCTCACCTGATAGGCACCATCTTAGCAGGAGATTTAGCTGCTCCAGACTTGTGGACTAACAGAATCCAGGCAGGTATGAGCAGCCTTCCGCTTAATGGGTATGTGAAACTGTACCCTGCAGTTCGTGTTCCGGTTTTCCCCTTCCCTATCTTATTTCACATTCTTCCTTAAAGTTCAGATCTTTTCCTTATATAATACTTGCTTAAAAATTCATCCAAAAATACTTCTAGGAACATGACCCTAAATATCCATGTTCACTTCATTTAATCACAATGCCTTCTTCATTTGAAGTTTCATTCCATGTAATGAATTTGGAGCTAGTTGTTCTGTCAGCTGAATATGCTCTTAACTCTTCTCTCTCAAAATGCTTATTTTGGGTGGGGTCACAGTTTTGGTTGTTGCTTCTTATGTTTCAAATATTCTTTGTAAAAAAATTTGCTTTTGTTCACTGATGATTTTCCTTCATGAAATATAAGCTGCATAAGAACAAGGTTTTTTTTTTCTTAGATTCTTGCTAGATCACTTATGAAATTTAGAAAAGTGCCTGACATACAATAAATGTTTGAGAAATATCTGTTTTGAACAGATAGTAGTAAGGCAAAGATAGTTTGTACACAGACTCTTTTGATATTATTGTTTCCTTAGATTTTTCCCACAAAATCCTCTCCTAATGGTTCTGGAAAAGTCACATCCTCATGACTCTTCTGCATTTCTTAGTTCTATCTTCAACTCATTTAATTAGACTAATGAGCCTGGGAAACTGGTGAAGGATTTGTGTCCCCATTTTGCAACCTGGCCTTACTTTTTTCTTTCTATATCACTTCACTACTTTCTGTCCGATTTCCTTTAGGGCCACGCAAAACGTACACTATGGATATATATTTCTCTCCTTCCTTAAAACTCCTTAAGACAGGTGATATGGTGGAATTATTACCATGGTCAACTTGAGCAGGAAGGTCCAGCTGGACTGAGCTGGTGTGGTTCTGGGCATAGAAGATCAACCTGAAGATTATTGCCCACACAGCATAAAGGAGAAAAGCAGCAGAAGATGTCGGTCAGCTGTTTCCCAGGTGAAGCTCTGCTGTGGCTGGTTCTGCTGAAGTGAACTGGGCTGTTTTTGTTACAGAAGAAGCTCTGGGCTTTGCTGTCATCAAGGATGACTACTGTTTGCTTCAGGCAAGCTCCGGTTTCCATCTCTGCTGCAAGCACCATATCCTGCCCCCAGTATAGATTTCTTCAGCCTTTTAGTGCAGACACGAATCAGTATGGGACATTACTGTGGGCTCCCAGCCCTGGATTGGACCTTTTGGATCTCCAGTGGATAGATAGGGACACACACAGAACCCTTATCATAAGGAATTGTCCTGTGCGATTATGGAAGTTGATAAATCCCAAGATCTTCAGTAGACAAGCTGGAGGCTTAGGAGAGGCAACAGTTTTAAATTACAGTCTGAAAGTCAGCAGACTAAGAACTGCGTGTTTCAGTTTGAGTCCAAAAACAGGAGCAGGCTTACATCCCAGCTCAAGCAGGCAGGAAACAGGGATTCCCTCTCACTCGGGGGAGAGTCAGATGTGTTGTACTTGGCCTTCAAATTTGGATGAGGGAGACCCACAGTAGGCAGGGCAGCCCTCATCCAAATCTCTCTCCCGGTCTACTGACTCAAATGGTGATCTCACTCAGAATATTATTGGACTACATTTTGAGGGACCCCATGGTCCAATCCAGTTTGCATGTAAAATTAATCATTTTTATTATAGTTGCATTTTCAAACCTATATTTAAAGGAAAATGCAGCCATTTTATAACTAGTTACCAAATCATAAATTATATATGTATATATAATATATATGTGTATACACACATATGCATATACTTATTCATTTTTACATAAAGACTCTTCCCTATGCCTTATCTTACCCTTGGGTACAGTAAGATAAATACCAACATTTGTGAGATAGGCTAAATAAACAAAATTTGAGGTTTCCTGTCCATGTAATAAATTATTTTATCTTCCTGTGCTTGTTCTACATTAATTTCCCCACCATTATTGAATTTTGATTCTATGTATTGGTGATCTTTTTGTTTGATTTTGATTTTAAATGACAAGTTTATTTCATTCTATCTAATTAGAAAATGGCAACTCAAAAATTTTGAGAAAACTTAGCATCATGTTTACTTGTTAATTATAAAACTAATTCTTAGTTTTAATTTTTGTTAAAACTTATGTATCTTACTCAGCAGTAGGAAGCAAAACATTTTATGAAATATTATAAATGACATTTTGAGTTGTATACATTTCTCACATCATTTTGTTACATTCTTTTCCCTAGGAAAGGCATTAACTGCACAGCTTGTTTCCATCAATACTTACTTCAGTATACAGAACATATTTACATTCTACATTCACACACAATTCCAAATGGGAAAGTTACAGTACTACTCTGCCCACTTTGGAAACATTATAATACGACTGTTATTTCATGTTTCCACAATAGGTGTGCTATGAGGCAAATCAGTGAAAGTGAATGAGAATATCCTGTAAAAGTATGTATATGCAGAAAGCACTTTATTACCTGGTAATTATACCACCTCTTTCCTTAGATGATCAAGAAATCTGAAAGGACTTTCTCTTAAGCAGCTATCATGTGCTGTCAAACTCATACCTAACATAAGCTAATATACTTCCTTCCATTTTCTGTGGAAATATTACCATTTCTACCTAATCATCACTGAAACAATAAATCTTTCAAAGTTGCAGAGCTGAGAACAGAATGGAAATAGGCTTGCTGAAATAATGCCCCACTCCAATATGACAAATTCTACTTTCTGTGAAATACAACTTTTTTTTCCCTCAAAAACAGACACATTTTAAATTACAACTACCTATATTGATGAATATCTTGTGAAATTTGGGTGATTACATCAATTTAGTTTTCATGTATTAATGAATTAATACCAATACATTCAGTAACATGATGGAGATTATATGAATCTTAAGTATTACTACTCATAGAACATTTTCTTGATAGATCATCAGTTTTATCCCAATTGTCTGACAGTTATGAATGATTTCCAGACCACATTAAGTAAAATGACTCTAACTCACTTTAAAATTAATGAATTCCTTTCTATTATATTGGTACAAATGATTTACACTCAGTGAAGAACTAATGTAAGAGGAAAATATTTCATTAACATAAACCTAAGTAGCAGGAAAATCAAAAGACAAAGTCTACTCTTAGTGAATATTTGGGCAAGACTCAATGATTAAGTCTTATTACATAAGAAATTGCTTTCTAAAGGCAGAAAAAGATATTCTTAGTAGCCTAGATTAGGCAGATGATGGCTTGCTTTTGTCCTATATCCCTACCAGTTTTTGAGTCAAAGAGACTTGACAACTCAGAAGCCCAATGTCTCTATAAATCCCTCAAAGAGTTACCTAGTACTGTACATTTGATCACTAAATAGCTCCATGACCATGGAACCATAATGTCACCTCTCTGTGCACCACATTAGGTTATATGGCATTTCATTTTAAAATTAGGCTAAAAATAATGAGCTAATGAATTATGGTTTTATTTCCGAGAAGATCCCAAGAAATACTGCTTATAATGTAGGACGTTTCCAGCATACAAAAAAATGGGAAAATGCTGGCCATTTTCCACACTTCTTTTTTTTTTTTTTTTTTCCAATTCATCACTGATAGTGTTTGGCAAGCTTTCAGGTCAGGAAATTCTTATAATTACCCTCATGGCACCAAAGATTAAGATGGATAAATTGGGAAAGCTTCAGAAATTACCAGTTTGATTCTACCCATAGTCAGACTAACGAAAATCATGTATGCGACTTTAACAGATACCTATGCCATGCGTGTTCTGTGAAATGGTTTAATCGTATGTTGAATCTAATTACTGTCTTATGCCATCAAAGACTAAAAGAAAAAAAGATTTTAAAATCTAATGTATTACCTAAGCAATTAATATTTAGTATAAGAAATCACTTGAATTATCTTCTTAAAAGTGTGTGTTTTAATAAACTAATATAGAATTGTCTTTCAGTATCCCAGGACATTTATATAGCAAGGTTCCCAGCACACTAAAACTAAGAGTAGAGAAGAGAGGACCTTTACTCACGTCACCTCTTTAGAGATCTGCAGTCTGTTTTCTACACTTATACAAAGAGAGCAGCCTCACTCTTCATCACAGTTGTGAACTACAACTTGCATGTACATTTGCTTCTTCCTGTAACTCTGACCTACATCCTCACTTGGCTAACCCATGCGTGTTTTTAAGTCTCAAATAAAACACCAATTCACAGTAAGCAACCCCACCCCTATCGTCTGTGTCAAAACCAGCTCACTTCCAGCAAGAGAATAAAAGGCATAAAAGACTTCTCATTAAGCAAGATTCCAGACAAAATAATTCAAAGTATAGGATCTAATTCATAGTCTACTATCTAGGCACAGCAAGTTCATCCTTTCAAATCAGACAAATGCAAAATGAACAACATTTTGAAAATTTTATCTGGAATATCTGGACATAAAACTATGCATTTGCAAAGATATTAAATGCAAAATTATTAGGAGAAGAAAAAATAGTTTAAGCCCATTTCTCTCTGAGGGACTGCTGGATAAATTGTCTTACATTCATAAATGGAGCAAGTAGGATTTTTTAAATTATTGAATTATGTATCTAGATATTAAACTAGAGTGAAGTTCGTGATATGTTATCTTGTAGTATAAAATACTTGTATATCACTTTTCAAGTAAATAAACACATCTATTCATTGATATTTGTATATATATATACACACAAATACACATGAATATAAAACAAAAACCTATAAACATAGATATTCATGTGTATGTATTGTGTTTTATAAATATGAATATCTATAGATATAAATGCACAGTCACACACATGACTGTTTTATAACAATATACAAATATAAATAAATGTAAATTTTGATACATATAAATATATACATACATGTAACCTTTTTTACTTACCTACATATAAACATATATATATACTGAATTATATTTGCTTTTGCAAGATGATAGTTTCTAAATCTGAGCAGAAAATTGTTATCATTTGTGACATTTAAAAATGAACTTAGAAATGGTACTATAAACATACCTTTATAAATACAGATTCTGTGTTTAATTGGACATAATCATATATTAATTGAAAAATTCAAATCAAGGTTTGCACATCTATTTATTCCTATATTTTAGTATCATAACATAGAAAAACTATTCTGTACCTGAGTCTTGAATAACCTACTCTTTCGCTCAGTTTTTGTACTTGTTCCTACTTTATACTGGATCCTCTTCACAAGAATGTTGTGGACAAAGTAATATGTGCATCACTCGCAGAAACAGAACTGCCCGTGTATTTGGGGATGTAGCTCAGGTGGTCTTCTGCTTGTCTAGCATTTGCAAGGGCTGGGGTTCAACCCTCAGCATCACCAAAAACAAAGAAAAAAAATGTTACTAACGACTAATATGATGTTTCAGAGTTATTAATCTGCTTATCAATGCACAGAGTATTAGTTTGTCATCAATGGATTAGCACTTGCCTGTGTCACATTTGATGCTCTAAGTTGATACAACCAAAGCCAACGGTTGATACAATCAAAGCAAACAATTCCACTTCTATAAAGGGCTTCCAATGAATGTTCTACGTTAGGAAGAAAGACCTTTTTTTTTTTCCAAAACACAAATATGTGTTTTATATACAACTTCTTAAGCGACCTTATGTCCCTTGAAATGAAAATAATGTAATTTTTGCTATAATTGTCTCCATCTCCATGCTTCTAGTGCCGATTTGCTGATTCTTTTGTGGGTAGTTCACCTCCAACCGTCCTAGTTACTTCCCAGATCTGGTACTTTCCAGTTCTTTTATTTTGATCATCTTAATACCTAATAAAATGCTGATAAACAGTATGTACTTAAATTGTTACTGAATTAATAACTATAAAGAAGATAAATTTTAACTATTCAGATATACTTTAACAGACTATTTATTATAGCATTGTCTTATTAATTTAAAAGTAAAACAGAGAGGCTTGATCTTATACATACACACACATGCCTTAAAGAATTATTTATTTCTTAGAATGATGATTCCCATATTGACACACAGACACACACACAGTATGTACATACACATCATTGTATATCTGCCTGTATATATTATATATATGCCCATACAAACAAATGTTACATTTCAATATACGTTAATCTCTTTTTGAACATTGTTACATTTAACATCCAGCTCTATGCTTTTTCATTAAATAAAATCAGATTCCTGACTGGTACTCTCTTTCCAGATGGCCCCAAGCTTGACCGATTTGATGTGCCATGTCACATAAAAAGCTGGTGAAACCGAAGTGGCATTGGTGCCACAGAGCACTCTTATAATCTGCACACACAGCACATGGTTTAGTGCTTCTCTGCCAACAGATTAGCACCTAATGTTTCTTCTATCAAAGTTCATTGTGACAATTTAACTCTGCAAGCCATGAATTATGGTGCCTCCTGACTTCATGAAGTTCAAGGGAATGTATTTAAAAAAAAAACCCTACAAAATAAACAAAGAGAAGCAAAAGAAAAAGAAAAACATAACACAATACATCCTTGTATGTACAGATAAACACTTTGGAGGTATAGTTGTAAAATGAATGAGTTCCTTGAAAAAACTAATTAGGAAAAGATATGTAGGATTTTAAAGGACGTGGAATTTAGCTAACACACTTTGGCTGCTTAGTCTAAAAGCTTCTGGGACATTTGTAAGATAGCCACAATTTAGTAACCCGTATCTTTCGTGAGATTAAATTTGTCTGCTGGGAATACTCTTGCATGGATAGAACAAAGAGTACTGCACACTTTGGTGAGGAACAAGCTATCTTTATTAAAGTATTTATCATTTTTACAGCTGGAATTGGTATTAATATTTCAACAAACAATACCAGTAAGCCTTATCTTGTCTTTGTTGACTTTAGTTAAGCACTGTCAGCAGTAAGCTATTTAGAACAGCTTGCCCTGTTCAAGCAGAATAATTCACCTTAGATTTTTTTTAAATAAGCTTATTTTTAATATTCAGTAGGAACATGCCAAAGTAGAAACACAAACTTAGTCCAAAGGATGTAAAAACTGAGAAATGTGACCCGAGTTCGATCCCCAGCACCAAAAAAAAAAAAAAAAAAAAAAAAAAAAAAAAAAAAAAAAAAAAAAAAAAAAAAAAAAAAAAAAAAAAAAAAAAAAAAACTGAGAAACGTGATTGACAGGATCATTTCCTAGTTTTTTTTTTTTTTAATCATTCAAAACTGAGGAAATAATATTAAACCTTTTGGCAAATTTTAAAGGAACTCAGTCTGAGTTTACAGATTTTTTTTTTCCTCTGTGATCATATGGACAATTGTACATGAAAAAAATCTGAATTGTTACATTAATATCTTCTGGAACATACGGTAGGAAGAAAAAATTAGAAGAAAGCAGACAAACCAAAACTTTGACTTCAGTAAATGCTGCATTAATTCATGATTTTGAAATGAATGTCATTTGAAGCTATGGACAAACCAAGAGATTGATCTCCCTAGTTGAAAAATCAGAAGTGAGACTGAGAACAAATCGGTTTAAATAGACTACTTATTTAAATATAATGTGTTAAAATAAGTCATTTGCAGAATTAGATGAATTACAGTACAATTGATTGTGTACAGTTACATGGCTGATTTCAGCCTTGAATTCGTTGTTCAGGTCTAAATCATACCAAATAGATAAAGTTTACAAATTAATGAATGAGCAAAAATTATTTTTGTGGTTCACTATTGACAGGATGGAAGATGGAAGAAAGTGAGCATAGTTACTTCAAGTAAATGCCAAAATTACTAAATATTACGTGTTCGTGTAAAGTTAGAAAAAATTCATATGCCAGAAGAAAGATTCTGCATTTTTATCTTCTATGGAAAAGTGCATGTTACTTAAGAATTTAGTATTATGAGGTCGTGCAGCTGTCTTTAATTATTTATGCGGTAGTTCATGCACATTCAGTGATGTGACGATAGTGCTCCAACATCTCGGGTGCTGCTAAGCCTGCACGAGGTTTGGAAGAGCAGCTCCTGGAAGGGATCTGAGATCCACTTCCACCCTCTCGTTACAATATATCGTCTCAGGCAAAACTCACTGACCGCCGCATGCAGGGATCGTGCGCTACAAGACTTTTCTCAGTACTTCATCTTTCCGTTAAATTTCATCATTGGTTTAAGAATTCCTTTAAAACAACTCTGCAAGGAATTTATTGATGTCACATTGTTCCTACAGGACCATATAAAGAGAATTTACATTTTATAACGTTTAGTTTTCATTATGGAGTCTATATTCCCTAAATTCATGTTAAAATCCTAACGTCTCACATGATGGTATCAGAATATAAGGCCTTCAAGCGTTTGATGGGTTTATACAAGGTCATGCAGGTGGAGCCTCTGAGACAGGATAAATGTTCTTGTAAGAAAAGCTTGAAAAAGAAAGACGATGTTCAAATGGGAATACAACTAGAGAGGGAAGGGGGGAAGGAAATAAGGGAAAGAGAAAAGAAAAGAAAAAGAAAAAATGTAAATAAGTCTATGTAAACAAGGGGGGATGGGAGTGGAAGGGAGAGATGGGGAAGGGGGAACAAAGATATCTCATGTACAAGTACAAACTAACTATGATGAATGTGATCATTATGTCTATCTACAATGTACCAATACATGTTCTTGGTAAAAAAAATAATAATAATAATAATAAATAAATTAAAAAGAAAGAAAGAAAGAAAGAAAAGCTTGGACTCCTCCCCTACTTATCCTGCCTCTGGCTGAGGATTCAATTAGGAAGTGATTTTCACAAACCAGAAAGAGAGCTCTGGGTAGACACTGAAATTGCCAGCTTCCAAAACTAAGATATAAATATTTGCTGTTTAAGCCTCCCAATATATAGTATTGTTTCCTAGCAATCCTAAGACGTTCTTTCAATGTATAAGCATTACATATTTCCCAGTTTATAAGATAGCTTAGTATCTGTAATAATTCTAAGAAATATTTGTTTTCATTGAAGAGATCAGATATATTTTTTGTTAAGCTTTTATGCTGTCATAGATGATATTGAAGTTTTCATTTTATTTTCTAGTATTTGGTTAGTGTAAAGATACAATTGCTTTTTGTACACTGACCTTTGGATTGAATACTCAGTGAATTTACATATTACATCAGATAATGTTGTATACTAATTAGGAATCTCAATTTTTTTGTTTTACAAATAATAGGACTTTCAACTTTCCTCAGATTTGTAATCTTCCCCATATTTGTATTTTTACTTATTGTCCCCATATTTCTAATTTAAATTATTTTATTGACTTACTGCATTTTCCAGGAGACTCACTGATAATGAATATACATGTGTGCATGTAATATTAATGAGAAAACATCCTCTACCATCAAATACGAAATTAGCTGCAAATTATATATTCTTTTTTGTTTGTTTATCCATTCTGCCACACACCATCTGTGGCTAACCAAGCCCAACTCAAAACACTGTCTTGATCTCATCTCTTCTTCAGTTTAAAAAGCTTGGGGAAGGTTTGGCCATAATGGCATCAGGGTTTCAGCCATTTCTGCACCACAGGAATGTATGACTGCTCAAGTCTTTTCTATCTGCTTCTTACAGCTTCCATATTGTTCTCTTAGCAGATGTAAAGTTTAACAGAAAGGATTTATGTATGTCAATAAATGTATTGTTAGTTTTACATTTTTCTTGACTTAAACACAGATTTCCTTTTCCAACCAGGACCAATGTTAATTTACCAGCCTTTTACCCAGGGAGTAAAGTAACTTAATTTTGGTTAGTCCTAAACCTTCATCTGTCAGCGTCCAGAAGCAAAATGGTCCTCCAGAAACTGTTGCATTTTGGAAGGACTCTTCTGTTATGAATTAGTTCATAAAGTGTTCTTGTATTTACTCCCTTGGATGACTCTGCACTTATTTATCATTTGAAAGTAAAAGGACAAATGTCTGTTATCATTAGCCTCCCCCAAGTTTTAGGGGCGGAATACTGCCATGCACAGTCTACAGGAAAAGAGATAATAAATAAAGGCAAAGCATCTGTGGTAACGCCCCAAGAGAGAGCAGCAGATTAATGCTGTTGCTTTGACGTTCAGCTTTTTGGAGTCCTTTGTTTTTGTTTGTGTCTTGGTAGTGCCACAATTCCTTAGGCTTAGAGAGTCTGAAATCCTTTTTAAATATTCTAGATAATTGAAAGCACTGTTAATGCTCATTTAATCAATGCATTTTACATTGCTTACCAAATTTAAAATTAAAATTATACCCGTTAACTCCAAGCCCACACTGTGTTTTATTTCCCCTTAGGACAGGGCAGCAGAGGTGCTGACAAACTGACCCAAGTGCCCCAGGAGAGAAGGTGCACTCCACACAGTCAGCACCTGTGGAGACCCGTGGGAGATGCAGTGGACTGGGCCAGTACTAAAGAAAAACTCCCAACTTCTGTATAAAGTATAAAACCAGTGTGAGGTTGTACTTTGAAATGACTCCTTCACAGGCAACAAGAGTTGGAGAAGAAACCCAGTGCAGTGCCTACCATATTACCAGGGAATGTTTAATCAGGCATCATTTTAGAAAGGGGTTCATTGCTTAAAACTGAGCCACTTAATAACTACAGAAGAATTCCACTGCAAGGTTGCCAGTGTTACCCTTCCACAGTGACTGGCGAGAGACGACCACCAGGAGAGTGTGGGCTAGACACAGACACCCTAAGAAGTCGATGCTGAGGTTGAGAAGGACATGGGTCCTGCTCTCCATCATGAGAAAATAAACCGTTCAAGTTGCTTTCATAAGTGGCTGGATCTAACACTGTGGGTATTAGTCCAGCAGTCTACATGAATCCTGCCCTGCTGCCTACATCCAGCAGAGTCCAGGGGTCTGAGTGCTTTCCCCCTTCTGTCAACCTGAGAAAGACCACATCTTCGCTTGGACAGTTGCCAGAGTTGGGGTTCATGGATAGTGGGACCTCTGGAGATCATTAAAACTATGTGAAAAAATCAGGAATGCTGGATTCCAAAACGGCAGATCCTGCAAAGAAACCACCTACCAAAAAAAAAAAAAAAGAAAGGGATTATTTTTAACACAAATTTTTTTCTTTCTTTTTTGGAGTTTAGGGTTTTTCTCCTTTTTTTCTTTTACGCTTCTTCTTTTGGTTCTTTTTTCCTATTTTTCTTTTTTCCTTTGATTTCTCTGTGCTTTTTCTTTTATTATTTCTCATTTTCTTTTTCTGCTACTTTTATCCAATATTGTGAATTTCTTTTTACTTCTTAATGGAATTTCACTTTTCTTTATCTCACTTTTCACTCTCCTCATCTTCTGTTGATTAATTTGAGAACTGGGCCTGGGCTAAATACACTGCAGCCTTCCCTCATAATAAAAAGAGGTGATTGAGTCTTGTGACAGAGGCAAAATCTATAATGAGCCACGGCCAAAATCCACCACTGAAAAGCAGACACTAAAGACATCTCCATACTACTGATAGTCTCCTGAAATGAACCTGCAAATCTCAGGACAAAAGCAGGCAAACTAATAAACACAGAAACATGAGAAGAAAAGGCAAAACGAGGTCTCTAAAACCTGCCCCAAAGCTGCTTGGGAAATTGAGGAGGGGGGACCAAAAGCCACACAGCTGAATTATTTGAAAGGATAAAGAGGAGAAAAGAAGAAGAAGAAGGAGAAGGAGAAGGAGAAGAAGATGAGTAAAGTGCTCTGTGAGCCCAAAGAAATTATAACTAAACAGATCATGGACTTAATGAAACAATCAATGAGTTTACAGAAGACACTATAAAAATATATCTGAGCTAATCAAAATGATACAAAACATTCATTGATATTTTAGCAAAGAATTACGATCCATGAAATGGTGCCAACAAGAAATTCAAGAGATCAAAAATTTGAATGCAAATATGGGCAGCAGAAGCAACTAATGTGTCAGAAGTAGAAGGTAGGGCTGTTCTTTGAGACCAATTATCCAGAGATACTGTAAAACTGAAAGATAACATGAAAAATACATTCAACAATTGCCAAATGATGCAAAGGAGACTAAAATTAATTAGAACTAGTGAAAAATTAGAAAGCAGCCCAAATGATATAAAAAACATGTTTATAGAAATAATGAAAGAAAACCTTCCAAATATGGGGGAGTAATTTAACATACAGATCAGTGAAGCATATATAACCCCAAATAGCCAAAGTCAGACAAGAAACTCTCCAAATCTCATCATAGTCAAAGTTTGAGAAGTCCAACACAAGGACCAAATCTTGAAGAGGGTTAGAAAAAAGCAATGGATCACTTTTGGGAAAGGGAAGAAAATGTCCAAATGGGAAAGGGAACAAGGGAGGGGGAAAGGAACAGAGGGACAAGAGAAATAAGAAATGG
>PVJO010032881.1:0-12690 GCA_004026905.1 Hystrix cristata | reverse complement strand
ACTTGTCCCCTACCCCATAAAAACCCCACACTCCTATTGTTCAGGGCCATTACCTCTACCTCCTAAGAGGGGCACGTACTGGCCCAGAGCTCTGTCTGAACATAGCTTGTTGTTTTTTACATCGAACCTGGTCTCTTGTCGTTCTTGGGCGCCGCTCACCCCTGTGCCGGGTAAGTTGGGGAGAATTTAGCCTTAACAGTATCACTGCGGCCACCCCTGCAGCCCGGGGTGAGCTGAGCCAGCGAGGAAGCCAGAAAGGGCCGTGGAGGTGCGCAGAGATGAAGGGCCCAAAGCCACAGGAGTGAACTTGAGGCAGAACTGGTGAGGGCGAACTGGAGAAACCCCGGGCTCCCCTCCCCTGCCCTGGGGGCTCTCACAAACCAGGCTCCCAGGCAGGGAGTGTGGGGTTCAGGCTGGAGACCAAAGGCCTTCTGGGCCTGCCGGGCAGAGCTGTCTACACCGTCTGCCTCTGTCCCTGGGTCTGCGTGCTGGAGAAGCAGGGTCAGCCAGAGAGGCTACCTGAGCATCCTGTAGTTAGTGCAGCTGGAGATACTGTGGACTCCTGAACTCTTGCTCATGCCGTAGATCTCGCCGATGGGGATGTCCAAGCTCAGAAAGAACTCGGAGATCTCCTGGGAGAGGGGCGCGGCCCCGCAGAAGAAGGAGTGGCAGTGATCCAGCCCCAGGGAGCTCCTGATTTTGCTGAACACCAGCTGCTTAGCCACGTGGTAGCTCATGGAAACGTCGGTTCTCCTGCGAAAGACAACGCCCAGGACAGCTCAGAACCACTGAGCAGGACGGAGCCGAGGGGCGCAGCTGTAGAACTCGGGGCCTTCTCACCTACCATCCTCCCAGCTCTCCACAGCCTCGACCTACCCCAACATCCGTCTTGTGTTGTTCTTTAAACCGACCATTTGGGCCCATCGGAACATTTTCTTCTTCAAGTTTGAGAACTTGGTAACGCTTCTCTCTATGGTTTCCTGCAACTTCTCCCAAATTCGGGGCACCCCAAGGAAGGTGGTTGGCTTTACCTGCTTCAGAGTGCTTATCAAGGTGCCCTGCGGGGACCCAGCCTGGTTAGTCACAGCAGCGACAGTCATGGACCCCAAACGCCCATCTCTCCCCATCCACCCACCTAACAACCCAAAGAAGCCAACCCATTGGCTCACTGGCAGCCAATCAGATTTTAGTATTCCCTCAAGGGCTTTGACGGGCTGCAGAAACTGATATTTTTGGAAGATAATGTGAACATACTATCAACTTTTTAAGTTTAAAAAATGTTGGTGGTAAGAGGACTGAACCCAGGGCCTTCACACTGAGACATACCCCCATCCTTTAAAAAGTTGTTATTTTGACACAGGCCTCCCTAATTTGCTAAGTGGCCCAGAGTCACTGAGTAGCTGGGCTCCGATTTAACAACCCTCCTTCCTCAAACTCCCAGACTGCAAGGATTACAGGTGTGCAGCACACCCAGGAACTGTCAATGTTTTAAAGGGAAGCCAGCAACTTCAATTCTGCGGGTGAAAAGATTTAACTGAATGAAAGACACAGATATTACAGAGAAATGCAAACGAGATATTTTGTAATAGAATGGGGACAATTTACATGTTAAACAATTGGAGACTGGCTAAAGAAATTAAGCATGTGTGGAATATTATGCAACTGTGAAAAGGGAGGCAAGATTCTCCCCCAAATTTGTTTATAAATTCAGTACTACCCTTGATGTGAAACCTAGGCAGACTCTGTCATACAAAGTGACAAGCTGATCTGAAGAGGTTTTTTTGCGCCCTCTTGTTAGCAGGTGGTGGGACCCAGGACCTCATCCATACCGGGCACGCACTCTACTATTGAGCTAAATTCTCAACCCCATAATCTTAAGTTTTATACAGAGATACAGAAGGTCTAGAACAACCAAAGCAATTTTCGCAAAGAACAAAAAAAAATTGGAGGAATTACGACCTGAGTTTAAAGCTTATTATGAAGTAGGGTGCTAAGCAGGTCTGGTTTAACAAAACTTCAGGGGTTCCTGAAAAGTGAGGCTCTCTCTTTGAAAGGCAGTCAAGTCCCGGGCACACAGGGACAAGCTGAGATAAAACCAAGACATCAGATCAGGCCGGAAGGTAGACGATGAGGCACAGTTAATGAGGAGGACTCACACAGAGAGGCTTCGGAAAGGGAGGTGTGGGGAGAGGGGGGAAGGGACCAGTCCTCACCCACCACACAGAAAGGTAACAGCTAATATTTAAAATCTGATAAATCAAGAGAAGTTGAGCCAGGCACAATTACATATTATGCGGTAATCCCAGCTACTCAGGAGGCTGAGGAAGGAGGATCGCTGAGAGTTCGAGGCCAGCCCGGGCTACATAGTGAGTTCAAGGCCAGCCTGAACTACAAAGTTAGACCCTGTCTCAAAAAACAACCAAAAGGAGGTTGGGGATTTAGCTCAATGGTAAAGCACTTTCCTAGCAAGTGTGAGGCCCTGAGTTCGATCCCCAGAACCACCCTCCAAAAGCTCAAAATGAATAAAAAAATAAAAGGTCTGGGGGATGTGGCTCAGTGGTAGAGTAGCTATGAGTTCAATCCGGAGTATCAAAAGGAAAAGAAAAAAGAAAAGGAAAAGGTAATATTACATACTCGAAAAAAAATTGGAGATGAACACCAAAAGAAATCTATTAAATATCTGAAAGAGCCAGGCATGGTGGCGCTTGCCTATCATCCAGTACTCAGGAGGCTGAGTCAGGAGGAGCTCAAGGTCAGCCCGGGGCTACACAGTGAGATCTTGTCTCGGAAAAACCAAGAAAAAAAAATCTCAAAAAACCCCCCAGAGACCCCAAAGAGCATCTGTGGAATGGCCACCCTGCAGGACCCAGCAGCTGGGACTCCCTCGGCCTCACCCTGAGCGCATCCGGCTGTGCGAAGTGTATGAGCACTCCGATCTTCAGGGGGATCCAGATGTCCACCATCTGTGCCGCGATGTGGCTGAGTGGCAGGTAGCTGAGCACCCTCTCCTGCTTCCCCAAAGTGGCGGGGAGCCCCAGGTCCTGCACCACCATCCCGGCCATCCATGTGATCTGGACCACAGGGACAGCCTGTGAGCGCCCTCCCACGGTCCTCACTTAGTGAGTGCCTACCTTGCCTGGGGTGTGCAGGCCGCACTCTCTAATTCCAAACCTCCAGGCTTTCTGGTGTTTATTTTCACAGTACTGCGACGGAATCCGGGGCCTTCCCACTGGGCTCCATCCCCAGCCCTTTTTTATTTTTTGAGATAGTCACTAAGTCACTAAATTGCCCAGGCTGTGCTCAGCCTTGTGTCCTCCAGCCTCAAACTGTGCCACCACACCCAGTTTAAAGACTTCTTTTTTAATGGCACACCCAACTTGCCCGATTCTTTGACAGAAGTGACCGAATCACCCTTGTGCTCCACCGCCTCTTTTGAAGCCTCCCCTCAACTCTCTAACCCCCATGGCTAAGGACCCACTCACTGTGTGCTACACCCCTAAATGCTACCCTGCTCCTGGGGACTGTACTAGGCAGCTCTCCAATGCTGGGACAAAGTACAATTTAAAGGAGGAGAGCTTTATTTGACTCATGGTTTCAAGGACTTCAGTCTGTGGTCATCTGGCCCCCCTCCCAAGGCAGAAACATAATGGCAGAAGGGCTTGGTGGACCATTAGAGAAATGCAGATCCCATTTTACCCCAGCAAGAACACCCATCATCAAGAAATCAAATACTGGGGTTGGGGATTTAGCTCAAGTGGCAGAGCACATGCCTAGCAAATGCAAGGCCCTGAATTCGATCCTCAGCAACCTCCACAAAAAAACAAAAGAAAAAAAAAGGCCTTGGCAGAGCAAAGCTGCTCACCTCATGGTGGCTGGCCAGGAAGCAGAGCTCAGGGGAAGGGGCCGAGGACCAGACAGAGGCCCCAAGGTCACAGCACCGTGACCTCCAAAACACAGCTGGAAGTGCGCTTGCTTTGCACACCTCCTAGGCATCTCCCATCCCAGCCAGGTTGAGGGTCAAGACCCACCGTCCCAGGGGCAGGAGCGTGGCAAGGGGACTCCGCTCACATTGTCATGACTAAGCATCGCAGCCTTGGGCTCGCCCAGAGTCCCCGAGGTGTAGATGAGTACCGCGCATTGATTCGCCTTCTGGCTCTTGATGATCTGGTCCAGCTGCGTGTCAGGAATGCTGTTCCCGAGTTCCATGAAATCATCCCACTGTGGATGAAAAAAGTCAGACATTATCATTCACTGCCTTCTCTCCTGCAGCCTCACCCTCTACTTCTTAGTTGTTGATTGGATGGGGCCGACTGCACCCCAGCTCTAGAGATCCACCCTGATTGGATGGAGCCAGAATAGGCCATCAACATAGGTCACAGGGATTGGATAGAATGTGGGCATGTGACTTCAAGTGGTCCAATCACAGAGAAGATGAAGATTTAACTGGGAATTCTAGGACATGGCCTGGAGGTGAAAGAGCCAAGATGTAGCTCCAGAAGATGCTAAATTATCTCAGGGTTGTGAGGGAAAGCAAGGTGGAGTGGATCCAAGAAACTGAGAGAGTAAAATTAAGCTTGAAGAACATTTTTTTCTTTTTCTTTTTCTTTTTGGTACTGGGAATTGAATCAGGGCCTTGCACTTGGTAGGCAAGCACTCTAACCACTGAGCTAAATCCCCAGCCCAAGGACCATTTTTTTTGAGTACCTGGATTCAGCCATGCCTGAAATCCACATGCTGAGCTGCAAACCCCTCAGCCTCCAAATGTCAGCAGGAGGTGGCTGAGAAACGCGGCTGTCAGGTGTTTGTGTTTGCTGTTTGCAGTGCTGGAGATTGAACCCAGTGAGGCTGTACCCCTGAGCTCCATCCCCAGGCTTTTGTTTTTTACTTTGAGACAGGGTCTCACTAAATCGCTAAGCTGCCCGTAGATATAGATATAGATATAGATATAGATATAGATATAGATATAGATATGGATAGATATAGATATATAGTTTCTTTGTTTGCTTTGAGACAGGCTCTCACTATGCAGCCCAGGCTGGCCTCAAACTCGAGGTGATCCTCCTGCCTCAGTCTCCCAAGTGCTGGGATTACAGGCGTGCACCACCATGCCCAGCTGCCAGGGCTATTTCTACCCCAGGAAGCTTTCAAATTATCCATGATTTAAAAGACTGTTGCTGTGGTGGCTCCTTGGAGCCTCTAAAATCAGTCCTAATTAGTCCTAGTCTTCGTGTTAAAATATAAATAGACATTTCTGAAACTGGGCAGAGTCGTGCACATCTGTAATCCCAGTGCTCAGAAGGCTGAGACAGGAAGATTGCCATGAGTTCAAGGCCAGCCTGGGCTACATAACAAGCATGTGTCTCGGAAAAAAAAAAATCCACACTGTACACCATAAATATCTACAGTTATGTATCAATTAAAAATAAATAAGTAAATGGAACTTGCCCCAGCTTCTATAAGAGACTACGCCCTTTAACATGGAAAACAAAACAAACATAAAAACCATCCCTCTCCTTTGGCATAAATGGGTCTCTGTTGTTTAAAATCAAACATTTTCTGTCTCAAAAGGACCCTGTGGCAGGGTACATATTCTTTCTTTCTTTTCTTTTTCACTTTTTTTTTGTGCCAGGAATCAAACCCAGGCTCTTTGCACCGAGCTATACCGCAGTCATTTTTTGATTATTTATTTTGAGACAGGATCTCGCTAAGTCACTTTGTTGCCCAGGCTCAAACGTTCGATCCTCCTGCCTCAACCTCCCGAGTGCTGGGATGACAGGCTTGCTCCACCACGCCCTGCTGAGACACTCTCTGTAGAGACCTGTAGCTTGATTTAGCCAGCCCATAATGTATACATGCTTCAAAATACATTGTACACTGTTATGGTTTGTGTCTAGATGTCCCCCCAAAGCCTCATGTGGTAAGAGATAGCTGGATCTAGAGTGTGTGATTACTAAATTGATCCGTTGATCGGTTTGGCATTTGTTCTGCTGGGATCAAGGATGTGAGCCTGAGATTGGGGGATGGGAGTGTGGGCTGCCCTGGGGGCAGGTAGCCTAGATAATAGATACAGGAAGAAGCTTAGCTAGCTGCTTGTTTGCATTGCTTATTTGCATACATTCCTTGGATTTCCTCACTTTACTTTGCGGCCGGCCAGCTGCCGGTCTGCCACGCTGCCCCGCCGCCTCGGACCCAGCGGACTATAGACTGAAACCTCTGCAGACTGTGAGCTAATAAACCTTTCTTCCCCTAACTTTGGGTGTCGAGTATTCTGTCCCAACAACGAGAGAAAAGTAACTAAAACATACACTATAATACCCACAATTTTTACTTGTCGATAAAGATAAATCTTAAAACTGTGCTTTAATATACCTAATTTTCAATTTTTTGGCATTTTTCAACTACTTGAATGTTCTAAAAAACAAAGTGATTTTTGTTTTAACCTAACAATTTTGGAGATGAGCTGTCACGCAGCAATAAATAACCAGAACATAGGCATTCCTGTTAAATGGCCACTTAGTGCTAGAAAAGAAACATGTGTCACACCCACTTCCATTGCAAAGCCCCGCCCACTCCGTGCAAGGCCCCGCCCACCTAACAACAAAGCCCCGCCTACTTCCGCCGCTAAAGCCCTGCCCCTTCGGTCGTGTGCCCCACCCACTTCCTCCGTAGGCCCCACCCCCGCCTTTGCTGACTTCCCACTTCCCGGGAGAGGCCACACCCACCTGCCTTGCTGGGGCCCGCCCTCCCTCTCCCCAGGGCCCATTTCTGCTCTTACAGAGTACAGGTTGTTGGTGCTGTCCTTCAGTGGTGGTTTGTACTGGACAATCGCTTTTAGGGTCTCCATCCTGCTCTGCGGAATCTGAAAGAAGGTTCCCTGTAACCCTGATGGCAACCCAGCCCTGGGGAAGACGGCAGCTGGCTGGAGTCAAAACTCTCCCGTAGTGACTCTAGTTCTCGCCTTCCCTGCACATTCTGTATGCTGCGTTGCTCTTTGTCTTGACTGACCAGGAGGGACTTGGTTTGGGGACTGTGGATTCTTTGTGGCCTCCAGCAGTCACAGGTAGAGGACAGTAGCAATCTCCAGAGCCACACATCTCAGCCTGAATTCCGCCACCCTGAATGCAGACCTGCAGCTAAAGGATGTCCTGGCTTGCTCTCTTCCGGCACTTCGGCGCTTCTCACTACACAGCCAGAATCTGGCTAAACTTCTAACTGGACTCAGGCGAATCTGGGACCAGACCATTGAGCACCCTCTACCCACACCCAGACTGCAAGGTTCAGGCGCAGGACCCCCGTGGGGTCCTCGTACCCCGTTCACGCAAAACAAGAAGGGGACCTCTAGAATATGTCTAGCCAATGCGATGAAAAGGGCACTTCCAACATCCATTCTGCAGAGTGTGGCTGTGCCTCCGCCGTGGATGGAGCAAAGATGGAACAAGTGGATACAGAAGCTGGGCAAGAGATTTCCGGAGAGAAGAGACAGACCTTCAAAAAGCCTGGAGCCAGCAGTACCTGGGGGCATCTGGGGGGTTATAAAAAGCTCAGGATAAAGGCTGGGGATTTAGCTCAGTGGTAGACCACTTGCCTAGTAAGTGCAAGGCCCTGAGTTCGATCCCAGCACCACCACCCCCCAAAAAAGAGCTCAGGATGGCTGGAGGGGTGCCCTGGAGAGGGGTAAAGGGGAGGAGGCAGGAAAAGATCGGAGGAGTCTTGGAGGCAAAGGCACAAGTCCAGAGTTTATTCTAAGAGGCACGGGGAACCTTCAGAGGATGGGCGGTTATAAGCAGAGAGGAGCTTTGATTCCTACCCCAAAGCAAGTATCTCCAAGTGCAGCCTGAGAGCCAGCTTGGAACCTCGTTTGGGAGTTTTCAGACAGAGCAGCTGGAACACTGAATCCTCCACAAATTGTGCTTTTCATGAGCATGGAGACAGAAATACCTCAGGTACTGCCGTATGCGTGAGAGACCGAATACACCCAGAGCCTACGCCCTGAGGTGGGTGGAGAGAGGACACAGGTGTGCGGCATACTCCACTAGCTGAAAACTCGTATAGTCAGGATTCGGGGTAGGAAGAAGGCCCCCACACACCCATAGCGTGCTTCTCTGAGAGGAACAAACAGGGACAATGTATTGGGAACAGAGAAGCATCGCTTAAGGAAATAATTTTAAGCCACGCGTGGTGGCACATGCCTGTAATTCCACCATTCGGGGAGGCTAAGGCGGGAGGCTAAGTTTGAGTCCAGCATGGGCAAATTAGCAATTCAGGGAGACCCCATCTCAAAATAAAAATAAGAGCGAGCTGGGGATGTAGTAGAGTACAAAGGCCCTGGGTTCAATCCTCAGTTCTGAAAAATGAAAGTAATTTCACAAAGCTCAAGGCTGAAGATAGAGTACAAGTCTGTTCTTCCTCAGCCAGGTCAGGAATTAGGAGTCCCAGGAAGCCTGGTGACAGAAAGTGCTGGAGTTTCAATCAGTGTGGACAGTGCACCTAACTGCAGCTGTGACGAGACCAGCTGTGACCAGAGGAGGCCATCAGCAGCAAGACATATTTCTTCTCTGGAGATACTAAGAAGTGGAGACATGCGACTCAGGGTGACGACAGAGGGCAGCGCATCTAGGACACGTGCACCGCAGCAGGCTGTTCGTATCACCAGAAGCTCTGAAGGTTCACCATCCCTGACTCGAGTGACATCACTGATATTGAGGGAACGGTCAGAGTCGCTGCTGAGCTGAATGATAACTCTGGCCACCGAGGCTTCTCCCAAGGATTGTCCTGACAGTCAGAAACTTCCTACCAAAAGCCGATTGTGGAAACTGAGGTTCATTCAAATGCAGGTGAGAAAGAGAAAACATTTCTACAACGTCCGTACAAAGATACTACAGCAAGCAAGAAAGAGGGGAAGGAGCCATATATCACTATGCGCGCGCACACACACACACACACACACACACACACTCATCAGACTATTCCACACAAAGCAAAAGAAAATTGTAAAATTTAAATCGTAGGGGGTTGGAGATTTAGCTCAGTGGTACAGTACTTGCCTAGCAAGCACAAGGTTCTGAGTTCGATCCCCAGCACCTCCCCCCAAAAATGTAAAGATGTGCACACATCTAGGAAGCAAGAGCACAAAGCAAATATACAAGTGTGCAGGGAAGACAGTGCCCGGTATGAGGGAAACAGGAATAGGAAGTGGTAGAACTTCGGGAAGAAGTAGAAGAGAAAAATAAACTCATTTAAAAGTGAAGACAGTAGCAAGAAATGAAGAAAATGACAATAAGTACAGGTATGAAATAATCACACTTCTAAGAGAAAAATACTAAATAGGGTTTCTAAGATCATACCTAACTGCCTTTTAAAAACAGAGATTGAAAAAAATGGAGATCGAGTAGCAAACTAAGCTAATAAGAATTGGAAATTAAACTCTTGCATCGCACTGTGCTCCCACCCAAAAATAGCTTCAGCAGGAGCTATTGGTGGTCATGGAGGACTTTTACCAAACCCATTCATAGGGCCAACCCCACCACCCCATTGTTTTCTTCTTTTTCTGGTACTGGGGACTGAGTACAGGGCTTTTCTTTGTGCTAGGCAAATGCTCCACCAATGAGCTGCACCTCTGGTCCTTTGTATTTTATTTTGAGACAGAGTCTCACTAAGTTGCCTAGGCTGGCCTTAAATTTAAGATCCTCCTGCCGGCTGGGGATTTAGCTCAGCAATTAAAGTGCTTGCCTTGCAACCACAAGGACCCGAGTTCGATCCCCAGCACCAAAAAAAAAAAAAAAAAAAAAAGAAAGAAAAAAAAAAGATCCTCCTGCCTAAGCCTCCCGAGTAGCTGACAAACGTGTGACCTCACGCACAAATCCACCATCCCATTTTATCATTAGGATCTAGGAGCGAGCAAATCGGCACCCGGCTGGGTAATTTGGGATAGCGGTGCTAGGTGGGGTTTTACCGAAAGGACTTTCCGCAGCTGCTGATCATTTTCAACCACCAAGATGTTCACCTTGGCATGAGTGATGACATACTGACAGGCATCGGCGAGCTGGTGGCGTAAATCCCAACACAGAGGCCCCTGGGAGGAGAAAACACGTATGCGCATGTGTGCCCACGCCTCGAGGTGAGGAGGGTCTGGCAGCTTAGGTAGGGGAAGGTCTGCAGCAAACCGTGAGTTCAAAGCCTGAGCACCAGAGTCCTTCCTCCCCAGCCTAACAGCGATGAGAGGACAAAAACGATACGGACAAGAGCGGCAGCTCCCGGGGTGTCCTTATAACAACGGCACGTGGGACACTGATGGCACCCCACTTGCAGACAAGAAAAATGAGGAGCTGGGTGTGGTGGTGCGCGCAAGTAATCTTAGTACACAGGGATCTGAGGCAAGAAGATCTCAGTGATTTCCAGGCCAGGCTGGGCAACATAGTGAGTTCTAGGCAGCCCGAACTACCGTATAGAGCGAGACTCTATCTCAAAAAACAAGAAAACAAAAACAAAAAGAGGATCCGGCTTGCGAGGCTGCTTGTTCGAGGTCTCACGGCAAGAAAGTGTTAGACTTGAAATTTGAACCGCTGCTCAGCCATCTGCTCCCTTCACGCACACAGTCTTTGTTTATTTGTTTTGTTTTTTGAGACAGGCTCTTACTATGTAGCCCAGGCTGGGGTTGAACTCAACGGCGATCCTCCTGCCTCAGCCTCCTGAGTGCTGGGATGACAGGCGTGTGGCACCACCACATCCTGACACTCACTCAGGCTTTGGTTCTCACTTGGAACCCTGCCATGGCATCTGTTGTGGTTTTAATTTGCATTTTCTCACGGCTCCTGACTTTGAGCATCTTTACAGGTGGTCGTCAGTGAAATCCTTTCAAGAGTTGGGGCTGAATGTGCAACTCAGGGGCGTGGCCTGGTTGGAAGACAAGGATGGGGCGGAGCCCAACTGGACGACGAGGGTGGGGGCGTGGCCTGGAAGGGTTTATCTCCCTCCCGCTCCTCCCTTTGCGCTCTGCTTCCGGAGGAAAGAGCGCCTCCAGAAGTGCTTCAGAAAGTGGCAAGAAGGGCGGGATAAATGTGTTGGAAGTGAGAGGGCAGATTTTGAGGGGGATTCATGGCAATGTGGCTTTTACTATAATGAATTTCGTTTTTAGTTTAAGTACCCACTGTATTTTTCTATCATACTTTGTATTTTGCCTGCTAACCTGGGACTCCATCTGCAAATGCTCTTTGGTCTGAACCAGCCCATGAAGCAAGGATCCAAGATGGCGGCCTTACCCTGCCAAGATGGCGCCCAGAGCTGCAATAAACCACTCGGTGGAGTTGAAGCCCAGGATGCCAACGCCATGGAAACGCTGCAAGCCTAGCTGGAAGGGAAAAGGACCAGACAAACGGAAAACACAGACTCACAGATAATTTCACTTCTGGTTGTGATTTGATCATTAGGATGTGAGAAAAGAGACTCAAAAGCAGTCACACTAGGCGGAAACTAGCATTCAGCCTAAAATGTGGGTGTGATATTTTTGTGTCTGTTTTTGTGTCTATTTATTTATTTAAATTTTAGTTTAATGGTACATTTTAGATGTACATAGTGATAACATTCATCATAGGGGATTTGTACCTGTACATGATACATCTTGTTGCTTCATTTTTTCCCATTCCCCTCCCCTCCTCTCACCTCGTCCTCCCGCCTTACTTACAAAATCTTTGTTTCCGCTTTTTCTTCTATTCCTTATTTCCCTTGTTTATTTTTATTATTGTGATAAAATACATATAACATGAATTTTACCACCTTTACCATTTTTTATGGGATTTTTTTTATGGTTTTATGAGACAGGGTCTCACTATGCAATTCAAGCTGGCCTTGAATTAACCGTATAGCCCAGCTGCCCATAAACTTGTGGCAATCCTCCTGCCTCAGCTTCCTGAGCTTTGAGATTATAGGCATGCACCACAACACCCTGCTTGTCACTATTTTTTGAGCGTACAGTTCAGGAGCACTAAGTACATTCCCATGGCCGTGCAGTCGTTACCACCATCCATCTCCAGAACTTTCTCATCTCCCCAGACTGAGCCTCTGTCCTGCGAAACACTGACTCCCATCCTCTCCCTGGTCCTGGCGCCACCATCCTACCTCTTGTCTCTGTGGATCTGATGACTCTAAGGACCTCCTAGGCATGGAATCCTGCATTATTTGTTCTTTTGCGACTGGTTTGTTTCATTGAGCATGTCCTCAAGGCTCAGCCACGCCATAGTGTGTGGAGAGTTCCTTCTTTTTTTATGGCTAAGCAATATTCCATTGTATGGATGGACCTTATTTTGTTTGTCAGGGGACACTTGAGTTGCTTCCATCTTCTTGCCATTGTGAATAATGCTCCCGTGGACATGGGTGTTCAGATCTCTCCATTCTTTTGGGTGCACATCTAGAAGCAGAATTTCTGGGCCATATAACTCTAGGTCTCATTGTCTAAGGAACTGCCACACTCATTTCCACACTGGCTGCCCCATGTTACATCCCACCAGCAGGTTACGAGGGTTACAGTTTCTCCACATCTTCAACAGCAATTGCTATTTTAGAGTTTTTGAAAATAAGAGCCACCTCAGTGGATGTGAATTCATTTTTATGTTTAATACCTAAAACGCTAAAAGAGTGTTAGCCTGTGGTGATAAATGACCCACTTAACAGTGTGGACTTATTCTGAATGTGCTT
>PVJO010032880.1:0-12698 GCA_004026905.1 Hystrix cristata | reverse complement strand
AAGCCAGTTATCTCAGATATTTTGTTACAGAAAGAGAAAGCCAACACAGCAGATAAAGCTCCTTGAGACACAGAGCCTGAGGGAAGACATCAGCAAATTGACCTGTACCCAGGAAATGAACAAGAAAAGAACATCTGTAAGAGTGGGCGACTCATTTGTACAGCTCTGGTCCATGTTCTGTGAGCTTGTCTTTGTTCTTCAGAATCATGCCAATGGTCGAAGGAGTCATGCTGTAAGCACAGAAGAGCAATGTCTTCCATCTTTTCACCTCTGTCCAATCCCTCGATCATTTTCACTTTTGATTCCATGGTTATTGCTTTACACTTCCTATATCACCTCTGCTTTATCTCTTTCTTCTGAACATCTTGGCCCTGACTGAGCCCTGTGCTACGGGGCACTAGCACACTCTACAGTAAGCACACAGCAGCACCGCTGTGACAGTGTCTGGCAGACACATGAGCTACTTCCACAATTTGTTTGCATCTATGAATGTTTATAATGCGAGGTCCATTGGTATCTGTGAAAGTTTGCAACTCGAATGTTGATGAGCCAGGGACTTACTGTACCGATAAGAAGGGCAAACCCTCTCTCCAGCCATAGTGATGTGAGAGGCCAGGTGTGGAGCAGGATCAAGGTTCTCCTACCACTTCCAGGGAAGTATCGATAGAGGCCAAACAGGAGCTTAAAATTCTATCCTGTAATAATGAATACTCCTAAACTGGAATATTCAGAAGGTCAATTTTGGAACTTGATATTTTGCCCTAAACTGGCAATAAAAAGATGGTAGCCTCCCTGCTTAATCTTCAGAAAAATTGTTATTAAAAATCAGGTAAAATAAAAGATTTTATATAAGATCTAAATACTCATATCTTAACATGAAGATGTCCAGGTTTCAATGAAAATCACTCATTATACCAACAACCTTGGCGATCTGAAACTTTTCAGTGTCAGAAAAAAACCAAAATAGTCAATAGATATCAATACAGAGATGACAGAAATATTGCAATTGTTTGACAAAGATTGTAAGGTAGGTATAATAAATTTGCTTAAATGAGCAATTATGAACAAACTGAAATAATTTTTTCTAAAGATCTCAGAAAGAAATAAAGGACATAAAGAAGAACCAAATCAATATATTTGAAATTAAAAAGTATAAAAATAAAACTCAAAAATGAGTAACCAAAAATTAAAAATTCATTGGGTTAAATCAACATGAAACAAAAGAAAAAAAGCCATATACCAGGAGACAAAACAATAGCAAATACTCTGAACTGCAGGCAGAATATATACTGCAAAAAATCTTAGAAAGGGCTGGGGATTTAGCTCAGTGATTAGAGTGCCTGCCTTGCAAGCAAAAGGGCCTGAGTTCGATCCCTGGCACCAAAAAAAAAAAAAAAAAAAAAATCTTAGAAAGCCCAGAGACCTGTGGGACTATAATGAAAAACCCGGCTTGAAAGAAATGATGACAACTCATCAAATTTGACAAGAGATATATAGCTATAGATTTAAGAAGCTAAGCAAATAATAGCAAGGTAAAACCAAACAGAGCCCTACTGTGAAGTATCATTGTCAAACTTCTGAAAACTAGACACAAAGAAAGACCCTAAAAGCATTAAAAGAGAAACTACATTTAACAAGGAAAAACAATTCAAGTGACAGTGAAATTCTCATCAGAAACTACGAAGGACAGAAGACAGGGGCATAATAAGTGCTGAAAGAAAATAACTCTGACCCAGAATTCTATACAGAAAAATTATACTTCCAGAATGAAGGGAAAGTTGCAAATCTCAGATGAAAGAAAATCAAGGGTATTGTCATCAGTAGAACCACCATAAAAGTTCTCCCAACAGAAAGGAAATGATGGAAGAAAGAAGGGCTGAGGAGAGGATGTGGCACCCCTTCCAGGCAGGCAGCCCACATCATTCCTGAGACACAAAACCTAACTTAGAAAAGCAAAACTTAACTCCACCCTGACCAGGTGATACCATTTCAGAAAAATAGAAACTTAGAAAAACAGAACTGAATTCAATCTGTCACCCTTACCTGCTTTGTCCCTTTCTGCCCCGTCAGCCTTACCCACATCTCCTGGCCCCACGCCCTGTGTATAACCCCAAACCCCAAACACCTCTGGCTGGAGGCTGACTCCTGACTCAGGCCAGGCGTACGGCCGGCAAAGGCAATATGACTTCCACTTCACATTTTCTTGCAGCTGATTATCTTGTTGGTTTCACCACAGGTTTTCTTTGACCTAACAGAAACGTGAATGTCAAAAAAAAAAAAAAAAGACAACGCAGTAAGCAAAAATACAAGTAAATATAAGACCTTAATGTTTCTGGAGTTTTGGAAGTTGTGTTTGATAAATGAAGTATATGTTTTAACATGACCAATGTGAGTCTAATTATATACATAGGTTAAGACTGTCATAAATATAGGGTGTAATAGAGTAATACTAGTCACTAGTTGTGTTTATGTAGTGTAACACTACAGCAACCACTAAAAACTATACCAAGAGACACACCTACAGATAAATTGAAATGATTTTAAAAAAGTTCAAGTAACCCACAGAAAGCCATAAAATAAGACAGAGAAATTAAATACAGATCAAATATAAAATAAAAAATAAAATATTACATTTTAATGTACTAATGGTCATATTTAATTTAAATGCTCTAATAAGCCGTGTGAAAGAGGTCAATACAATGAATTTAAAAGTTCTATATGCCATCCACAAGAAATTTGTTCCAAATATAATGATAAAAGTTTAAAAGTAAAACACTGGAAAATATATATTGATAGATATATTAAAAGAAAACAGGAGTGGTCATATTAGTATCTGACAAAGTAGATTTCAAAGAAATTATTACAGAGGAAGAATTATTAGAGGCAAAAATTCACATTGTGTAGTGAAAAAAAAATCAATTCACCAAATACACATAACAATCCTAAAAAGGTATGCACCATAGGAAGGAGCTGAGAGATATGTGAAGCAAAAGTGATAAAGCTGTAAAAGAGTTGGGTGTAGTGGTGCACACCTGTAATCCCAGCACTCGGGAGGCTGAGGCAGGAGGATCATTGTGAGTTTGAGGCCAGCCTGGATTACATAGTGAGCTCAAGGCCAGCTGAGACTACATAGTGAGACCCTGTCTTTAAAAAAAAAAAAAAAAAGCAGTAAAAGAACAGACAGATTCACAATGGTAATTGGACAATTTAATACCCCTTTTCCAAAAAGTATAAATAAACTACACAGAAAATCAGCAAGAATATATAACTGCTGAATAAGTCCTAACAACAATTAAGAAGCATTCCACTAAATGACAGAAAATAAGATATTATTTCTAATGAATATTCAGCATAAGAAGCATCCAGCAAAAACGTGTTATCTTAAGTCGTTTAAGAGGAAAAGTGGAGTGAAAGGTAGCTCACACTTCCTTAGCATGTGTGAACTTAAAGTTAAGAATATAATTTTTTTTCAATCAGTCAAAAAATCTTAGCATATCTTAAAAAATTATTAGGGTTCTTTAGAGAAACAGAATCAGTAGAATACATGTAAATTTTTGTAGTTACAAAGTCATTCTAAAACAAATTTATACGGAAAAGCAAAGGAACAAAAAATACATAAAAATTAAAAAGCAAAGTGAGAGAAGTCAGTCTAGCTATACTCAGGAGACATTATGTACTTAGAAAAACTAAGTGTATACAGTAATTAAGACATAGCAATCAATGAAATAGAATAGAACAGAGAACACATATGTAAGTCTACACATCCCCAAATGAATTTTTACAAAGTACAAGAAAAATTAATTAAGAGAAAGAGCCTTTTCAATAAATGATGATAGGATAAATGGACATTCATAGACAAACAAATGAATCTTGACCTAAATCCACATCTTTCACACCAAGACAAACTCCAAGTAGATCAAAAAGTTAGAAATAAAACATAAAATACAAATAGTGTTGCTATAAACATGGTGGTGCACATATTGCTGTGGTATGATGATTTTAATTCTTCTGGAAAGATACCCAGTAAAGGAATAGATAGATCAAATGGGACCTCTAGTTGCAGATGTTTGAGGAATCTCCATACTGATTTCCACAGTGGCTGGACCAATCTACATTCCCACCAACAGTGGAGGAGGGTTCCTTTTTCCCCACAGCCCCACTAGCATTTGTTATTGGTTGATTTTTTGATAATGGCTGTTTTTTCTGGAGTGAGATGGAATCTTAACATTGTTTTGATTTGCATCACTCAAATGAGTAGTTATGGTGAACACTTTTTCATGTATTTATTTGCCATTTTTATTTCTTCATCTGAGAACTAGCTAAGTCTTGGAAACAACCTAAATGCCCAACAACTAATGAATGGCTAAAGAAGATGTGTTTTTTCTACACAATGAAGTCTACTCTGCCATAAACTAGAGACATTTGTAGGTAAATGGATGTACTTTGAGAACATACTCTTAAGTGAAATAAATCAGACACTCATGAATACACATAAAATTGTTTCTCTGATATGAGAAACCATAAGTGTAAATAAGGACAAAGAGGTGTAATAGACATTATATAAAAGTAAGATAATATTCAAAAGAGAGGAGAACTAGAAAGGGAAAAGGGGGAAAGAATGAAGGGGAAAAGGAAAGGAAGGGGAAAGGGAAAAAATGGAAAAATATAAATAAACGTGCTGTACATAGGGAAGGGGGGATCAGCAGGGAAGGGTAAGGAAGGGGGGAACCAAAATACATCATGTACAGGTACAAAATAACCGTGATGAATGTGATCATTATGTATACAATGTACCAATACATGTTCTTGGTTAAAAAAAAAACCGTAAAAATACAAGCCTTATAGAAAAAAATCATAGAAGAAAATTTTTACCACATAGGGCTAGGTAGAAAATTTCTTAAACCTAGCACTTAAAACACAGTCTGTGAAAATAAGAGTTTATAGATTGGATTTTATCAGAATTAAATTTTTTTTCTCTTTAATGAGCCATGTGAAGAGGATAAAAAGCTAGACAGTAGACTGGGAGGAAATATTTGCAAAACACTTATTTGACAAATCACTGCTCTCTAAAATAGATAAAACTCAACATTAGAACAATGTACAATCTAATTAGAAATTGGTCAATACACAGAACTGTATCACTAAAGAGGATACAAACATGGCAATTAAGTATATTGAAAAAGGGACAAAGCTGTCAGGGGAATGAAATATTCCATGTAGTATCACTACATGCCCATCAGAACGCTACAATCAATAGTGACAACAAAATGCTAGAGCATATGCAGAGAAACTGTATCACTCACACATTGGTAGTGAGAACATAAAACTGTATAGTTTCATAGAGATATAAAAATTATCCTCACACGAAACTGCACACAAATGTTTCTACAGCTGCATTTCTAATAGACAAACTGGAGAGAGCTCAGGTGTTCTTCACAGAATAAATGGTTACATGGAGCTCTGGAAATCCCTACTATAGAATATTATTCAATAATAAAAAGAAATGAATTACCAATGCACACAAAAATTTGGATGAACCTCCAGAGAATTATGCTGAGTGGAGAAAAAAGTCAATCTCAAACAGTGACATATTGCAGGATTCAACTTATATAAGAAATGATAGAAATGGAGACTAGTGGTTGTAAGGGGCTAAGGAGAGGATGGGCTTGGATGGAAGAGGGCTGTCTGTGAAAGGGCAACTCGAGAGGGCCTTTGGGTGATTGAGCTGCTCTGTACCCAATCAAGGTCAGTATCCTGATTGTGAAAGTGTACTATAGTTTTGCAAGATGTTACCACTGATAGAACTGTGTAAAATGTATATGGTCTTCTGTATTATTCCTCACAACTGCCTGAGGATCATTAAGTATCTCAAAACTTGAGAGTTAATGAAAAAAATAGTTTTTAAACTGGAAGATCTCATAGAATGGACTGAATAAAACATTGGCTCAAACTTTATTGAAAATAGAATCCATTCTAGACAGTTTATTCAGAATGGAAACCTACTGCATGGTGTTTGGAAGTGAATATCTGGGAAAGATAGAGAGGCAAAACCAGGGTTGATGTAGCAAAGAGCTAGGACCCCACCCAGCTCCCACCAAGGTGCCCACGGGTACCCTCAGTGACGCCACCACTTCCCACACCTGAGGCTCCCTGCGGGGCTGCTGGGGAACAGCCACCAGAGGCCCCGACACACGTTTCATGCAGGATGATCCACCCTTACTATTCTTTCTCTGATTTTTCACTTCACAATTGAGGTCACCTGATTGGAAATGCCAAGGTGAGAGAGAGCCTGTACCTGACCACAAAGGGTCCTGGGATAGCAGGGTCTGGAGTCCACCTCTGGAGCAGTGAAACGCATATACTGGAAATTCTCCAAATGTAGCCAGATGTTCAAACAAAGTCCACTAGAGATAGACTGTGATGATTTGTAAGAAAGAGATTATTTGCTTTTTTAAGATCTAGAAAGAATCTTTAAATTCTGATGAGTAGGGTCAGTACTGGAAGCTAGTTTGTTTTTTGGGTTTTTTTTTTTTGACAATTTATCTATTTTCCCATTCAGTTCTTATCATTCTGTTTCTTAATTTGATATTGATATACTGTATGTTGAAAAAAAGCCATGCATTTCAGTTCTGTTTCCAATTGTATTAGTGTATAAACATGCTTAGCATTTCTTAATTTTAACCTTCTTTTCCTTTGCTACATATTCTCTTTATTTCTTATCTTATTTTGTATCTCTTTTTATTTTTATTATAAAATATATATTTATTACAGAAACCTTAAAAATCACTAAAGCAAACAAGAGAAAAAAACATTTGCACAGGAGAAAAATATATATACATTTATTATAGCAGCCTTAATAATCACTAAAACATACAGGAGAAAAAACATTTGCAACACAGGACCTAGCAGTATCTGTAATAAATTACCTTGTGTTCGCTCCACTGATATCCTACTGTAGGGTGCACATACAATTTAGGTGAGATTCTCTCTACCACTGTATCTTGTCCTACCAGCCAGAGGGATTTTTGTTCCCTGAATAATGTGATTAATTCAACATGCTTAGTTCAGGTAGAGTCATATTCTAGCCAATCAGCGCCCCTAACCTTCTTTGCCACAGTTACTGGCTCACCGGATATGGCCTGTGCTGATCTGGTTTTAAAGAACCTCGAGGCTTAGCATTGTTAAAACAGAAGAGCAGCATTTTTCCCCTGCCACCGTCCAGCCCTGACTAGCAAAAAGGAGAAGCATTTAGCCCTGGAGCTGCTAAAAATCCACCTGGAAGTAGATTGCATTCACAGATGTGCTAAAATATGAAGAAAGAAACAGTGTACTCATCCCATCCTGAGACCCTCACACCAGCTTGCCAGAGGTCAAGTCGAGGTAGTTTTCACTACTTCAATGAAAAAGATAAGATTTGTCCAGACTCATCACTGGACAAGAAGAAATGTGTTATTTTGCCTTTAGACATAGTTGTGTGGCTGACTAGGGAAAATTCTCTTTAGAGAACTAGAATTCCCCCAAGCAAATCCTGGTCTATCCTCAAAATTTTCTAAGGTCTGTAGTCCGTAAATACAGAACAGGCAGATGTAGCTTGGTTCTAGTACAGCAGTCTGAGTTTGATGCCAGGGCTATGTTGAAGAGTAAGACTGTTGTTGGCAATGTACTACCTGTATTTAAAAGACTGTTTGGTTCTTTGATCCTGAGTTGCCTCACCACTTTGATAAGGGTCAGAAACACTTTCTGTTAACTGCCTCCCTCCCAAAGATGCCCCAGAGGCTGTCTGTCTGCAGTGTCTGAGGCTGCCCGCTGTGCACCCTGCCCAGGTTCCTACCACCAAGCCTGCTGAAGCCCACGGAGAGGTGTTGCTTCTCCCCGGCTGAGCCCGAGGACAGCTGGTGTTCCCGAGGGCCTGCAGGCTCTCTTCATGATCCCGTAACTTCTCTCCCCACACGTCTATATGCACCGTGCCCACAGTACGCACTTCCATATGCACTGGGCCGGCAGTATGGCGAAAAGAGGCAATGACGCTTTAGCTCTTCTTTTTCACTTGAGATCCTCCGTTGTGAGTGGAGGTAGGATGCTTCATCCCTACCTTGAGATTCACTCAGAGAAATAAAGAACACACTCCAGTTCCACCACCAAGACAGAAAGAGGCTTCCCATTCTCCCACAATAGGTAACAGGTGCTCCTCCTAGGCCTTGTGTGCATTTCCGAGTCTCAGGTCTCAGCTCCTTTCAGCCCTGTGTGAGACTCTAATCTCCGGCACGAACTGAGAGCACTGTGCTTGCTGTACTGTGCTTGCCTCTGCTCGTGACCTGTGGGGGCCTCACACAGCCTCAGATGATGAATTACTCTCTCCGGGGCTTTATTGCACCCTTTTGCCCCAGATTCTGAATAAAGAAAGGCCCTGTGAGCAAAGCAGGGCAAGGATATGTGCAGCGTTCTAGCATTCACAGAGAGAGGTGAACAATAAACAGCTATTCCAATCAATACAGTAACTCCAGCTACTGACGACTGCTATGAGGAAAAATAAAGCAGAAAAGGAAATAGAGAATAGAGAGAGGAGGAAGGTGGTGATAACAAGATTCCATTTTGATGAGATGACCTGGTATTTGAGCAGAAGTGTAGAAGTCAGCGTGTAATAATCTAAGGGAAGAATTTTAACTTCCTTTACATGTGGTGGGAAGTCATGGGCTGTTTGTAAAGAATTGCACAGGTTCTGGGGAGGCGGTGCTCAACGGGGGCAGTGAGCCTGGCTAGGAGTCTTTTGGAACCATTGCAACACCTAGGCAAGAAATAATGAAGATTTGGATTAAAGGGATAGTAACCCAAAAAGCAGCTGAAATACATATATGTATGTATGTATATGCCAGCAAAAATGTAGCACGGATAGGGCTAATAAATGGAATCAGGGGTGCTGAGGCAGGAAGCAGCTAACAAGCACAAAGCAGAGGTTCAGTGCCTAGAGAGCTGCGTGAATGTTGGTACTGTTTTCTAAGGAAAGGAAATTGAGAGAGGAACCACTTGTGAGTGATGCTTTGTGGACAGTTTGGTTTTGTTGGACAGCTTAGTTTTATCATTTAGATTTAGATTCGGGACTGTTTATAAGACACTGAAGTAGAAATGTGCAGTAGGAAATTGAATAAAACATCTAGAGTGCAAGAAAGAGGTCTAGGCTGGAGATGACAACTTACAAGTTTAAGTATTTTAAGGCCAATAAATCAGAGATGAGACTGCAGCCTGGACAGCTCCAACCTTTCACAGCTGAAAAAAGAAGCCAGCAAAGGAGATTAATTTGGAGAAGGTTGGGAGTGTTGCGTGTGTGTGTGGGTGCACAAGTGTGCACTGATGCTTTAAATTAGGTCATATCAGGGTAGCCACATTGATATTCTTCTGCTCTGGATTGTTCTGCATCTTTTAAGTTATATTAATCAGAGGTTCATCACTTTTCTTCTCTCGTCAAAATCCAGCTCTTAGTTTTGTGTATGTTTAGATCATTTACATTCTAGGTTATTATTTTAGGCTTGCATATTATTTTTCTATTCTGTTTTAGGTTACTGTTCTGTTCTAGAGTTTGTATTAGATTTTTTAGTTAATAGTTCTTTTTTCCTTCTTAGCAAAGACCTGTCAGTGAGTACATTTTCTTCTAAACACTGTTTTGGCCTCATCCCATCACATTTTGATAGGCAGAGCTGTTTTTATTAGTACTTTAAATTAGATTTTTATTTCATTCTTAATTTCTTTCCTAAGCCAATTTTTACTTATAAAAGTACCTTTGAATATTTCAGGAAATTAAACAACCTGTTAGTACTTTTGTTATTTATTTCTTCTTTAAATGTGTTATGGTTGAAGCATGTGTTGGGCAGAATTCCTGCTATTATGAAGTTGACAGATAATATTTTAAAAGTAGTTTCATGGATTGTTTAGAATTTGTGTGTATGACAGCATATAGTTATATTTTTTATTTTCTTCAACTAAATTCACCACCTTTTGTTAAAATCACTTGAGTAATTGAGTTTTCATTACTTAGTTTCATGGTCTTCATGTTGTCAATTGCTTTTGCACTCCTGAAATCACCATTCTTTGGGTATGATGCTGATGAACAAGAATCACATCTAGAGGCCTCCTGTTACTTCTTTCTACAGTACAAGGAGCTATGATGAGTTTTGTTGCACCCAATGGGTTATTGTGGTGGCTGCGTGCGCCTCCAGACTTGCTGTTTTCTCACCGTGTCATCTAGGTTGACTCCTACGATACAATTTCTTCCTCCAATGCTGGTTCTACTTTCTCTAGGGCTGGGCCCCATCTTCATCCGGACCATTGCTGTTCCCCAAGGATCTTGACTCCACTCCCCAGTCCCTCTGCAGCCGGATGAAAAGCTCAGTCACCCACAACTCTGCATTTCTAGTTACTGCCCAGTGCTGATGTTTGCTACATTTGACACTCCTGCCATTTAGGATCTTCTCAAAATGTTCGATTCTGCCAGCAAACAAATTCAAGCTTTGCTTTGAGTAGGGAGTTCTATTGCTAAGGCTACTTCTCACTTCCTCTGACACAGGAGGGGAGAGATGTGAGGCTCTAGCCTGCCCCTCCCTGAACTTGCTGAGGCTGCATCCTCCAATAATCTGCCCCTCGGATCTCTCTCTGGAAATGTGTCATTTTATCACACTTCATGTGAGTCCAATCAGGGGAGCAGATGTCAAAACCAGATTAACCATGAAAGTGTTCATTAGGGGAAATGCCTGGGAAGGAACATGGGGAGGGAGCTAGAGAGAGTTAGGAAGAGTCCTCCAGCCACAGTACAACCCTAGCACTGAGACAGAGGGAAACCAAGTGGAAGCTTTCTGAGCTGCCTCATGGGGCAAGAAGACTTGGGAGAACCAACGAGGAGCCATTGAGCTGACGTCACAGTAAGAGTAACCCCTCGTCACCGGGGATGGATTGTGTGTTAGGTCCCACAGGACTGCTCTCACAGGGACAGATTTCAAAGGGAGCAAGAGTGCTCCTCAGTCAACCTTTTGACATGGTGTTCGGCAAGATGAGTTCTGCTGGTCAACACCCCTTTCTCCATTTTAAACAAGCGTTCTTTGATAAGTTTTAGAAGTTATGCTGTTTGACTGAATATAAGGTTATAAAATGTACTTTTTATTGTATCTTTTCATTATAGTATTAAATAGTCACTATTATACTTTCTAATTTGTGAATTGACTTCTGCTACTTTTGATATGAATTTTACTTTGAAGTTTTGTAATTTTGTTCACCTTATATTTTTAAACATTTTCATTGGTGTTGGTTTTAAATGTAGCATGAGAATTTTTGAGAAGTGAAATCTATTTTTTGAGAGATAGTAACTGTGGTTGAAATGCACTCTACTGAATTGTTTTTATCCCTTCTGCTAGTTATTCTCTTTTGCTTCAACGATTGTGCCTCTTTATACGTAGAACAGATTTGCATGAACAATGAAAATGTTTGAAGATAGTTTTATTTAAGTCACTTCTACGAGGTAAAGTAACAAAACATTCTTATTTATATTAAATGAGAAATAGAAACCTTGGATTCTTTGTGTGTGTGTGTGTGTGAAGTTTTGCACTGATTGTTCCTTGTCTAAATACGTATCTCATTTGTTCTTTTTTAATGCCATATACTCACATGGTTTAGAGTCCAGTGTTACATTTATCCTGACCACAATTCATTAGCTGCCAGCGTTCTCAACATCATCTTTTCAACATGAGTTTCTCACACAGTAAGATGCTAAAACATTGCTTTTAGAGACTAGGTATGTGATTAGCAAATCTCTTTCTGGTCTTTGAAAGTGTTAGCTATCTTTTTACTTCTTGTTTCCCTTTCCAAACTAATGGTGACCCAACCAGAAAAACGTCTTCAGGGGTAAGTCTTAGGGACTTACAGATATTGCCCTATTTCTGGATTTTTCTGATTTAGCCTCTAAAAATTGTAATCATTCTAATCTGTATCTTTTGAGTATTATTAGTTCACTTCTAGACTCATATATAATCATTACAGTGCCACTGAAAGGAAGTGAAAGCAAGTAGATATTTTAGCTTGTTCACCCCTTTTTTCCTGATACTAGGCAGTATGTTTCTGCCTGTGAAGGACAGAAACTCAACATGAACTGATTTAGTCAAAGGGAAGGGAAGCGGGGCAAGGCTGCAGCTGGACCGGTTTGCTCTGCACCTCTCTTCACAGCTTTCTAACGCCAGCTCCGTCCCCTTCTGCATCCCGGCCCCCTGCCTGCGTGGCACAGCTCCAGGGACGTACATCTGAGCGCTACCATCAAAGAAGCAACGATTCTCCGTCTGAAGTCCGGCGTGGAGCGTGCTGACAGAGAGCTGTGCTTGGCTTTGCCTGGATGCCCACCGCCTCACTTGTGCTGGGGATGAGGTGGTGTCACGGGACTGGCCCGCGTGGGGGCAGGTGCTCCCCATTAGGTCTGGGGTTTGCTAAGGGGCACAGACTTGGGGAGACTCTTGCCCGACCTCTTGGCCGCGTGTTTGAGAGGGGAAGAGGCATTTCCCTAGGACAGCTGGCCTGGAGGTAGGAAGGCCAAGTTCTAGGTGGCATAATCCCTATTTGTTATGATAACTGTCCCTCACTGGATGCCACTTTTGTAGGAATTCCCTTTGAACCACTCCCCCTCACAGATCATTACCTGCCATTCTCATGGTCTGTCATTTTAACCC
>PVJO010032879.1:0-12693 GCA_004026905.1 Hystrix cristata | reverse complement strand
CTCTTTCTTTGTGACTGTGTCACCAAGTGCACAGGCCAGACTGGGGGAGCCCACATGATCCTTACCCTCCTGAGCCCTTAGCACCGCTCCCAAATCCCTAATATCTATGCATACTGCAGACTTGAGAGTGGAGGAATCATCCCCAGAGGCCTTGCTGAGAAGCTTCCTAAAAGCCCAAAGCCCCCTATAGCCAGTTCCAGGTCCCCGCTTACACAACCCTCAGCCAGTGGAGGAGATCACTGGGACCCTGTCTCCCTTCCAGCTGTTCTTGGGGGACCCCAGTATACTCCCCACCCTGGTGATGCACGATCAGCCTTCTCTGGGGACAGTTGCCCCACCCTGTGGCCACGTCTACCCTCAAAGCCCTCCCCATTCCTGAGCTCATCAATAGATGAGACCAAGCCAGGGAGCTGGGCAGTGAACTGCCCAGGGGTAGAGTGTGGGAGCTGGGTCCCTCTGTCTGACTCCAAGGTCAAGGTCACTGCAGGTCAAGGCCTCCTTGCTTGGAACAGGGCAAGAGAGAAGCCTCAAGCAGACAGCAAAGCGCCATAGAATCAGGAGGTAACAGGGCTGTGGAGCCTGGGCACGGGCGAGATGGTTTCTACCAGGCAGGCAGCTTGGGCCGCCTGTGTCTGAGGGACAAGGGCACAAAGAAATGAAGAGGTGATTTCAGCAGGGAATGAGGGGTGATACTGAGCATGAGCTGCAGGCCCTGTGAGGGTCCAGTTACAGAGGACCCTGAGGCCAGGCTGGGGTCCGATGCTGTCAGACAGCACCGAGGAGCCATCGATGGCGCACCCCCCACCCACAGCTTCCTTGCTTCCTTCCTGTTACTCCTCCTGTCTTCTTTGGAAAAGTCAGACATCATCATTGCCTCCTGTCTGACTCAAAGAAAATTCCACCTTCCCCCAGGTTCGGCTATGGTCACCTGTGATGTGAGGAGGAGGGACAGCCCCTAGGCTGAGCCATGCCGAGCCGCGCCCGGCCCTCCAGGATGCCACGCCCAGATGCGATCCACGGGCTGTGGCGCTCGCCTGGCTCCCGGCCATTCACAGACCCATTACCTTCTCCTACCAGCCCAAGTGGCCTCTCATCCAGGGTGCCAAAGGTGGCTGTCACCCGGAGCTGTCCCAGCACCTTTAGGCCTCAGAGAGCCAGAGCACAGTCAGGCTGTGCGGGCTCAGAAGCGCCACAGAGCTGGCAAGCTCAGGTGCCCGCAGTATTGAGCAGGTGACAGAGACAAGTGAAGGAGCAAGAGGCGCCCCTGCCTGGGGAGAGCCACTTGTCGTAGGTGGGACTATGAGTCCAGCATAGCCGGGTCTGCCCACTTCTCAATAAAGGCTGAAAAGTAAATGTCATGAACATTTAATTTTTAAATACTGGAGCTGGGTGTGGCAGTGCAGGAGAATCGCTGTAAATTTGAGGCCAGCCTGCTCTACGTGGTGAGTTCCAGAACAGCCTGAACTATATAGTGAGGCTCTGTCTCAAAAAAAAAAAAAAAAATCCTGGGAACTAATTATAAAATAAAATTAAACACAGAATGAGCCATAAATGCATCCACAGCCTAGATGAGACCTCTGAGCAGCAGTTCACGATTTCCGGTTTCCACTCGATGGATGAGAGAGAGAATTGAAGCCAGAAGCGCGGGGAGGGCTTGAGATTTGCCTGGGTCATACCTCAGGGCAGGACAGAACCATGGTGCAAGGTGACAAAGGCCTGCTAGGGTAACCGAGGCCAGGGCAGCCACCTTCCCAGAGCTCAGTGTGGCCTAGACACGCAGGGGAGCGTTAGACTGAGACACAGCTCACTGTGTGTGTTCAGTGAGCCATTTGTTTGTTTTTGCTTTTTTGAGCCTCGGTTTTCTCATCTGTAAAGAGGAGTCAGTAATACAGAAGTGTTCATATGACAGAGAATGGGCTTGTGAGAGGCTTGAACGTACTTGGGGCTCAGTGAATTAGTGAATGAATGAATGAATGAGCACATGCTGCCCTACCCAGGCTGGTTGAGGGTTCAGAGAAATCTGATTTTGGGTGAATGAGAGTGTGCCCTGTGGATGGGGTTGTGTGCGTGGGGGTGTGTTCCTTTGCTTGTTTTTGCAGTACTGGGGATGAAGCCAGGGCCTTCGTGCTGAGCTACTTCCCCAGCTGTTTTTGTTTTTAATTTCGAGGTAGTGTCTTGCTAAATCACTAAGTTCCCTGGGCTGGGCTCAAACTTGCAATCATCCTGCCTCTGTTAGCCAGAGCGCTAGGATTACAAGTGTGCGCTACCATGTCTGGACTATGGGGGCTTTAGGCATGAGTTTTCACTAGTTCTTACTGGAGGCTCCCTTAATAACAGAGTAACGCCACCCTCACACCAACTGGCACGTGACACGTGGTGGCATCCTCATTTGAAAGAGTACGAGGCGCCATGGAGTCGTTTGCTCACACAGAGCCTGTGAGGTCACCTGGGCAAGGCTGTGTTCCCATCTGATAGAGAAGGAGACCAGGACAGCTCACAGCTACACACAGAGCCAGTGTCCTAGGTGGCTCTTTCTGCTCCACAGAAGGAAGCTGTCAGCCACCTTTTCCCCACTCCCAACCCCACCAAAGCAGCAATCTCCACATCATTCCCAAAGATGCCCTATGAAGGATGGGTCCTTCCAAGACTGGGTTACAAAGAAATTGTGATTCCTGCCCTGGGTTCTCTCTGCAGCTCTCTCTGCCTCCTGCTGCTGTCACACATGCACATCACCAGCTCCCGTGTCATAAGGACCACCCAGCAGCCACTGGGAAGCCCCCAAGAGTAATTGAGATCTGCCACAGCTGCACACATGATCCTGGGTGTGGATCTCTCAGACTGCAACCTCCCAAGAGGCCCTGAGCCAGGGACACCCCACTGGCCCACGCCCGGTGCCTGACCTGCAGCCACTGCAAGATAATCCACGTTTGTTGTTTTAAGCCATCAGCAGTTAGCTCACGTGCTGTGCAAAGCATCCCACCCCAGCCACACCCGGACCCTGCACTAAAATGTCACCGCTGAGCCGCAGGAGGACCCTGCAGAAGGGAGATTGTTTTCCTGTCTTACAAACACAGGAATGGAAGCCCAGAGAGGGTAGACAATTCACTCGAAGTCACACTGGGACAAACCGGGACACGGCATTCTTCACACCTTGTCTCAGTTGTGCACCCTTCTGCAGGAGCCGGTGGGCTCCAGGGCTACTCGGAGATGGATTGTGATCCACGCCACGCAGCCTTTCTCGGCTGGCCTTGGTCACATCGATCTGTCATCCTGTCTTGTCCCAATGAGAACTCTGCAGGCCGGGGTCTTTGGCATTGTGTGATGGGTCCCGAGAGGCCACACTGGGCACAAACCCAGGCCTGGCTCACTCCACTGGCCATCCCTCCATGCCCCAGACTCCACCAGTGGCTCCAACTCTGCAGAGGTGGCCTCCAGCAGCCCAGCAGAGCACCACATAAACCCGTAGCCCTGGCTGTTTACACGGTTCCCACCCACAGTAAACAAGGAAAGGAGGTGGCCGACAGGCCCTGGGAGGTTCCTTCCCAAGCCAGCCCAGATTAGCCCGATCCCCACCTTTATTTGCTATTTACTGGTTTTCAGTGACTCTTCTCAGTGCCTCATTATCCCAACGAAAGGGTTCCATTGTTGGGGTGAGAAGGACGTAGCCTTTGCCAGGCCCAAAATGCTGCATGGTCAGACCTGGCCTGGTCTCAGAGTCCTCCCCTGTGGTTGCAAACAGCCCAAAGTTCTGTAGCCTCCTGTCTTCCGGGGCTGTTGACTTGTGCAGTTTTCCTGAAGCTACTGACTTGACCCTATTTTTCTCTACTTACTAACAATGAGAACTTTCCTTCCTCCACTAGAAGAAATCCCCTTCTAATCAACATTGCTTACCTTCTAGTCAATATTCTTACCTTCTAATCAATACCGCCCACCATCGATCACAAGTGTTTGTCTTTTCTTCCGAATAAAGTAAGTGCTGCAGCTGTAGGCACTTGGCGATGTTAAGAACAGTCAGCTCTCACTGCGACTTGATAGAGCACACTTGGCCAGGACCCGCAACCCTGCTCCCTAAATCCCAGCAGGGGCCTGGAGAACAGGTGTGTGTGCTGACTGCAATTCATAATTCCAGCCTCCAAAGCTGGCAGAAGCAGCATCTGCGGCCCCCAGTGGCACAGGCTTCCCTCATGCTAAGTGAGTGGCCAGCAGCCAGTGTGTGGCCCTGCTCTGACTAATTCCAGAATCTGGCTCCTGCCTCTAGTGCTCTCTCTACTCTCTCTCTTGTTGAATTTTTGTCTCAGATTTTGGGTGAGCAGCAGCCTGGTTGATAGACTTCCAAGCCACCTTCCCAGGTACAGGCTCAGCAGCGATCACAGCAGGGGCCTCAGTGCCCCAGAGACAGCTGGCCAAAGCTCAGTGGGAAACCCAGGACGGGGGAGGGGGGTCCTGAGAGTCAAATATGCATGGCCCAGCTCCAACTTCTGTACTCACTAGAGAAGGGGGTAAGGTGGACAGAGCCCACCTCCCAAGAGAGGTGAGCTGCACTGAGTCCGAGGCCACGGCAGGACACCAGAGGTCTGATCAGGGCTAACAGGACCCACGTTTGGGTGACTTTAGACAAGTAAGCTTTCTGTCAATCAGCCACGTTGCATCATGACTCTGAAGTACTAAGCTCCCTGTGGCTAGAGGTGTGCAAATAATACCAGGCTGAGATTCCACAGAAAGAATGCTTGTCCCAGGAGAGTGCTGGGTCCAGGTGACGAGTGAGGTTCCTTCCAGTTCTGACACCCTGTGATTCAGTCTTCCTAATCTGAGGCTGCCTGGAGAAGCAGAAAGTTTGGGGTGTTACCTTGAAGTACAAGGTCAAAGTCCTTGACTGGCATATAGGGGAGCAGAAGGCAACGCTGAACTATAAAAGCCAGGACAGCACATTTGGTGTGGGGTTGCTGGTTTCAAAATGGCCCAGGTGTTCTGAGCCTGGAAGCAAACTGCAGGAAAGGTAAGAAAATGTGAACTATTGGAGGGCATAACTTTTTAAAACATCTACATTCCAAAGGCACCATGGGCACGACTGGGGCAGAGTAACCCCGTGTTTCCAGATTTCTCTCTGCCCTCTCCCCCGTGCTTCCGGGCAAGTGGGCTTCAGAAATAATGATAAGAATATCCGTGCTTGGCTTTGAGGTTTTGAAACAAAACAACACAAAACACAATGCAACAAAACAAAAAACCTCAGGACACAGCCAGTTTGTTTGGAAAGGATGTGTGATTGCTCAGCCTGGCTTCCCACCCGGCCTCTGCCCTCAATGACACTCGGGGTTGGAGGCACAAGGCAGCAGAGAGAAAGGAAGCAAGTTAGACCGGAGGAAGGGTGTGAGAAACCCCAGGCTTCAGGACTCTAAGAAGTGAACTACTTTCTTCATAGAGCCCTGGGAGGGAGAAGAGCCTAGAGACCCCTTCCCAGTGGGTTTAAAAATGTCACACAGAATGTCACAGCCACAGTATGCCACAGGGAGCAAGGAGCAGACTTCCTGGGGGTCTGAGAAAGCAGAGTGACCCACAAAGTCGACCACCTGGAGGCCTTATGGTTGGACAACGAAATGACAAAAGAGACCGTGTGCATGGACAGAGCCAGACAGAAACAAGGACCTTGGTAGACATTACAGGGATCGCCAAGGACAGCTTGGCATATGCCCACACGCCTGCTGTCTTGGCACCCTCGAGCCCCAGGAATTGAGAGGCAATTTTGGAAGGAAGACAGGGGAAAGATCCTCCCCCAACTCACTGAGCTTGAAAAGGAAATTCAGTTTAGTTACAGAAAGATAAATTTTGTTAGATTTCTTCCATATTTTACAGCTGTGGACCAGAATTTGTGCCCACTACATGATTAAAAGGGCCTTTCACCACCCAGGGAAAATATCTGTGATAGACGTGTAACTTGAATACAAAAACAGTGTGTGAAAATCAATGAGAAAAGTGTTAACACCTCAGTAGAAAACACACAGAGGAAACAATCAGGAAGTTCACAAAATGGGAGATGTAAGTGGCCAGTAACCCTGAGAAAAAGAATGGGATTCATCGGAAGTTGTAGACACGCATGAAAGGGCGGGAGTGTCATTCAGCATCGTCTGCCTTGCCCTGAGACACTGCATGCTGGTGTGTGGCTCTCCACCGTGCCCAAGGTCCCCTTGTGACAGACCCCATACGGCAGCCAGGCGAGTCCCTTGCTTAGATCTGCTGCACACTGGAGTTCCCCCTGAGCTAACTCCCAGCCAAGGACGGAGAGGGGCAGTGTGCTAGAGACACAGGGCATATGAGCCCTCCAATGGCCAGTTTGGGCTACAGCCCTCCTCAAAGAGCAGTCCAAACCCAACCAGGCTTGGGCCATAATCCTGAAAGACACAATCCCAAATGTTGAAATCCCAAAAGATCATCATCTTGAAAGTCTAAACTCCAGGAAGATCAAACTCTCAAAAATGTAACTCTGGGAAAAATAATTTTAAACATTCTTTTGTTTTGTTTTTGAGGCAGAGTCTTGCTCTGTAGTTCAAACTAGTTTTGAACTCACCATGTAGCTCAGGCTGGCCTTGAATTTGTGGCAATCCTCCTGCCTCAGCCTCCCAAGTGCTGAGATTACAGGGGTGCACCACCACACCTGGCCTAAAAAATTCTTTAAAAGACATTTATTTATAGTTTAAGGGGAATTCATTTGAGAGACATAAAAAATGACAGAGCTATTCCTAGGCCACTTTATACAGTAATACAGGCAATAATAACAGGCATATTTTTGAAAATGTGAACATTCAAGTACAGTAATAATAGTCAAGGGGTATAATAGTTATTCCAAGAAATTATATAGTTTACATGTAATACATGCACATATATGTGCATATATACCAATTCCCCAAACAAGTGTAATTATTATATATCAAAAACATAAACTAATGAAAATAAAACATTTAAAAGGGTATACAGGGCTGGGGATTTAGCTCAGTGGTTAGAGTGCTCGCCTCGCAAGCTCAAGGCCCTGAGTTCGATCCCCAGTACCAAAAAAAATAAATAAATAAAATAAAAGGGTTACAAGGAAACAAGCCAGATCATGAAAAGAAACAGACCAGAAACTGAAATGTATCAACACATATCAAGTTGGTTGGTGATTATGAGACGTCAGCTTGAAAACTGGGTTGTCTGAAATACTGCAATGGACAATCTCAGTCTTTTGATGAGACTGACCAAAAACCAGGATGGGTCCCTGCCAGATAAGCAGTTACCCAAAATGCTAGATTCCCAAGAAATTCTCTTTCTCAAATGCAGACATCTCCAAAGAACTCCTCTCTGCTTACCGAGGTAGTTTTAACATTTTCACGTTCACATACCCTACTTGCACACAAACTCCGTGTGGTGATAATGTACTTCTGCTCTGTGGATCTGCAAAAAATGTCTTAAGTGCACCAGGCCTTTGTACAAGTCTTTGGACAATCTATGCCTTCAGTACTGGAAATGCTCAAAGGTGAAATGAGTAGCATAGCAAATTTTTAAAACTAGTGCTGCTGATTTAACACAGTGGAAAAAAACCTGAAAGTAGAAAACCAAGAACTAAAAAGAAAATACAACACACGACAAAGCGTATGACAGGGATGGATTACTGGCAGTTGCTTGGAGCTCATTGCTAAGAGCCAAATGACTTTCCTGATCATTTTATTTTATTTTATTTTTGAGACAAGTTCTTACTACATAATTTAGGCTGGCCTTGAACTCATTGTGTAGCCCAGGCTGGCCTGGGACTCCCAGCAACCCTCCTGCCTCAGCCTTGTGGAGTTCTGGGATTAGAGGCATGCACCACCATGCCCAGCAATAATCATTATATTTCATTTTCTTTATGTTGTTTTTTTTTCCTTTTAGATTATGGCTCTTTTCAGGGCACATGGTCACATCCATTTTCTAAGAGGTGCGGCTCATTCTGAAATACTTCTGTGATGTAACACACACTGACAGGCGTGCCTCGGGTCTGTTTCCCATCTTCTGGGCCTCGCTTTGGTGTTGTTTTGGGTGTGGAAATCTCCTCGCCAGCACTGATAGTGGACACATGTTTGACGGAAGCGATCCCGGAGTGGACAGGCCTTCTTATCCAACTGTGTGCATAATTACTTTCTGACCAGTCAGGGACTTCGTTGGCACCGTGGCTTTAATTCATCAGCGGCTCCCAGGATGTCCTCAGCTGGGAGGAGAGACTGTCAGACCGATGAGACATTTTTAAACTCAAGTCTTCCTGGTTGCTTCATTGTGAGGCCAGTCTCCTCCCAGAATTCAGCTTTCTACATCTCTTACGCAGTCTCCCCCTCTCCCAGGAGCTGTGGTTTTCAGGATTTCAACATTCTAGATTTTGTTCGATTGTGTTTTTGAGACAGGGTCTAGTTTTACACGCCTGTGTACAGTTTATAGCCTGTGTACCAATATCGGCTTTCAACTTCACGAACTTGTCCCTCCACCTCCTTTTTTACCCTTCTCGTTTTTATTTATTTTTTAAATTTTGAGAAAGGGTTTTGTTGAATTGCTAAATTGTCCTGGCTGGGCCCAAACTCAAATTTCTCCTGCCTCGGCCTCCCAGAATGCTGGGATCAGAGGCATGCGTGTGAGTGGCGCCATGCTTAGCTTTCAGGAGCTGTGGTGAGGTGCAGTCTGGGGGGGTGCTAGGACCACCATGCCAAGCACTCAGTGGTGAGTAACTGCTTCTGTCCTTTCCATTACTGCTGATGTTTGATGACTTCCTTAAAAGCTGCACAGGTCTCGTTCGCTTCTCTACCCACAAGGCACATGGCATGGCCGGGGCTCACCTGGACAGACTTGGCACCTCTGGGGCATCCCTGGTCCCATCAAACACCGAGGGGTATGAGGTGGGGGCCCACTTCCCAACTGGAGGCCGGGTTATCAGGGGATGGGAGAGGAGCTGCCGCTGGAGGAACCCCAAGGCCAGGAGGGTTCTGAGCTGCTCCTGGAGGCTCCGTGTTACGCACCCAGCTTTTCTCCCTGATGGTCGCTCCGGGTCTCAGGAGCTATCTCCACTATCCTCAAGGCCCTGACCCGGGCTCCCTGAGGCCCCTGGCCACCAATCTCCTGCTGACCTCTCCTCTCTTTCTTCGTCCTTCCTCTCCTCCCAGCCCTCCTGTGCAGCCTTTGCCAGGACTTCCTCTCTTGCCCGGTCTCCCCTCTGTTCACACCACACTCTCCCACCTGCCCCCAGGGCACCGCTGGGCTCAGGGATCTGGGATCATCCAGCACTGGAAGGGTGCCGGGAGAGGCCTCGGGGTGGAGACGACCCACAGGCTGGGCGTCTGGAACGGACCGGCGCTGAGGAGTCCTGCGGGAAGAGATCCCCACCCACTGGGGGACAGTCTCAGGGAGGGTGTGATTGGGGTCCCACGACAGGTGCAGGACCCCAAGCCTGACGCTGGGCACAGGTCGAGTCCAAGGAGAGCAAGATGGGTCTCCAGTCCAGAGCCCGCGTGCACCAGCACCAAGAAGAAGGGCAGAGTTAGGGCACAGAGGCCGGGGACCAGGCTAGGTCTAGGCGTGAGAGCTGGTGGGGGGCCAGGTGGGTGCTTCAGGCTGGCCAGGCGCTGTCACCATCTCTCCTCATGTGTTCACTCCCATCCTCCACCCAGTGGTTACTCTGAAGATCAACTCGGTGCCACAGATGCTGAGCCCTTCGGCCAGACTAGCTGTCATGTGAGCTCCCAAATGCCCCATGAGAAACAGGACTCGGCGGCACATGCCTGTAATCCCAGCACTCAGGAGGCTGAGGCAGGAGGATTGCCATGAGTTCAAGGGCAGCCTGAACTACACAGCGAGACCCTGTCTCAAAAATAAATAAATAAACAAATAAATAAAGGAGACTGAATTCATCCTAAAGTCTGGGGCCACTGAGCCCACGGTTGTTCCCTGATGTGGCGGCCCTAAAACACTCTGCCACACCTGCCCTAAGGAGGTAGAGTCTCGTTTCCCCGTCCCTTGATTATGAGCTGCCTGGGGCCTCCCTGTGGGTGATAGAGTGTGGCGGGAGAAGGTGGCATGTTTCTGGCAAGACATCATCCAGCCACATGGCTTCCCCCGGTTCTTGCCCTCCAACTTCTGTCCTTTAATACCCAGCTGCCACACTACGTGAGCCTGGGACCCATGAGGAGTCTGCACGTGGGTGTCTCAGTTGACAGCCCCTGCTGAGAACCCAGCTGTTACGCCTGCAAGTGAGGAGGCTTTGGGATGATTCCTTCCCCAGCCACCTGGGCAGCCATGTGAGGGTCCACTCAACCCTAGAAAGCTGGAGTGAGGACTGCGTATCAGATCACTATTTTCTGTGACTGTAACAAAACACCCGAGGCCAGAGGCTTATTTTAAAAAGGAGGCTATTTGGCACATGATTCTGGTGGCTAGCGTGTTCGAACAGCATGGTGCATCCAGCTACATCTTGAATGGTGGAGAAGTGGAAAGGAAGATGGCCACGCACTGAAGAGGCCACACAAACACTGGCTATAAATCAGTTTAAAAGGTTTATTTGGAGGTGTCAGCCCGTGCCCAACTGGCCCATTGCTTGGGCCTGGGAGCCACATCATGCTGGGAGTTTGTGGCAGAACAAAGAGGGTCCCACCCTTCAAGGGCACAGCCCCACTGCCCTGAAACTTCCCACTGGGCCCCACCTCTTCAAGGTCTTACTGTGTCTCCAAGCCCTGAGCCCTGAACAGAGGGCCGTTCAGAGACACATCCGACCCTGTCTATAGCAAGCCCACAGGAGATAACAACAAATGGCTGCTATTGTTTTACGCTACTCGGTTTGGGGTGGTTGGTTATGCAACTAGAGCCAGCCAGAACCCCCGGTGTGGGAGGTGGGAGATGCTGGGTAGGAGCGAACCAGAGCCCAGCAGCGCCTCCTTCGGCCCAGCCCTGTCTACATGGCGAGCTGTAGAGTCTGTGGAAAGCTCCCTCCCTGTCTCCACCCCACCCCACCCAGACTCCAGTGTCCACTAACAGCACCCAGCACCCCAGCTACAAACACGCGCATTGCCCTCGGCGCCTCCCTCTCCACCCCACCCCCATCCAGTTCACACACCCACACTGTTCACACACCTGCCTGGGGCACCCCTGTGCCCTGCTTCCTGCTAGATTCACACGTGTGCTGGAGGACAAGCTGGGCCCAGTCCTTGACCTCGCAAATCTTCTAAGGAGGCAAACAGGAGCGCATCGCACGAATTTTTTTTTTTTCTGCAATACTGGCGGCTGATTGAAGCCAGAGCCTTCCCACTGAGTAACACCCACACACCCCTTTTTATTTATTTTTTTAAGTTTTGAGACAGGGCCTCACTAAGTTGCTAAACTGCCCAGACTGGGCTCAAACATGTGATCCTCCTGCCTCAGCATCCCAGAGTGCAGGGATCATAGATGAGCACCACCATGCCTGACTATATCAAATCTTAATAACTATGCATGAATTAAGTGCCATACTAAGCTCTTCCCATTCACTGAATGATTGAGTCGCCATAATGACTCCACAGGGAAGAGATTATCAGCTGTAGAGAGTCTTTCCTCCATTTTACAGATGAGGAAACTGAGGAGAGGTGGGGTGAGGTGAGCCACTAGTACAGAGGGCAGTGTCCGCCTAATCCCTTCCTCTTGGCTCTGAGCCAGGGTCCTCCTAGGAGGCTGAGGCCAAAGTGGGAGTCCGGAAGGGTCACAGAGCTCACCAGCCCCACGGCAGGCAGGAGGGGGCAGCGCAAGGGGCAGGGACCGTTCCGAATGCCATGAGCTCTCCTTGCCAGCAAGATCCTGTTTCAAAAGAACAAAATAAAACAAAACACACCAAAAAAAGCAAAAGGGAAGATCGGGGATGGATGGAGGAGGAAAGGAGGGAAGGGAAAGGGGATTAAAAAAAGGAATGCAAATATGATGTACATGTGCCACTTCCTGACAAGGAATGTAAATGTTGTGTACTACAAACATGTACTAATAAGAAATAGAAAAGGAACAAATTTTAAAAAGAAAGAAAGTTGGAATTACATTTTTAAAATGTGTTATAGTAAAGGGCACATTGCCATGAATCCCCCTCAAAATACTCCCCTCACTTCGAAACACACTCATCCCACCGTTCTTTCTGCTTCTGAAGCAGTTCTGGAGTCCTCCTTCTGGACTGTCCTTGGTGAGGTGGAATCCAAATGATGAATACTGCTACCAAGTGCCACCCAAGAGAACAGCAGGCTGGTAAAAATGTCAGGCTGCGTCTTCACCGGATCTGGCGTCATGTGACTTCCGGCTCTTCCCCAAAGCAAAATGGCCGCCACAAAGACACGTTTTGAATTGAGTCAGGGCATCGAGGCAGCCACAAGAGTGTGACTAAAGACAGACAGGAGGACTTGCAGAACTGCTTCGGAAAGTGGCAAGAACGATGGGGTGAGCGTGTTTGAAGACGGGAGGGAGGATTCTGAGGAGGATTCATGGCAGTGTATCTTTCACTGCAATAAATTTTTTAAAAATTTAAACAAACAACGTGTTTTTTAATCACACCTCATTTGCTACACACTTCCTCCTGTGAAACCCACAGGTGATGCCACACCTCCGAGGGGTGGGGCTGGTTCTGCCCCATCCTCCTCCCCACAGCTGCACTGACCATGAAAGGGCCAGGCCATGGGGTCCCCCTGAGGGTCCCCTGGGTTC
>PVJO010032878.1:0-12713 GCA_004026905.1 Hystrix cristata | reverse complement strand
ATTTTCGTTCTAATATTGTATGGCAATGAGTTGACTCTGCTTGGTCAGATTGTTTGTTCTCAGTAAATCTTGACGTGAATGCCTGTAAAATTTGTGATTTCACTTTGCAATCCTTTTGCATTCCATATTTGTATGAGAACGCAGTGCAAATGAACAAATTTATAGCTGCCATAATAGTGGAAGAGGAAAGGTAATAGAGGTAGGTTAGACTAGAGAAATGTGCAGAGGTAGGAGTTAATTGTGTACATAGTTGGCTTATTAGCAAATATTTTTGTTTTCAAAATTTTGCTTCCCTATGAAATATCATAACTATGGGAGCCAGGTAATAAATTTTCAGATAATGAGGTTCCAGAGATTAATGATACGGTTTTGCTGTTCTCAGAGATTTACTTGTGGCTTCACCATTCCTTTGCAATTTCCATTTGTGCAAGAAACTTCTCTCCAGATTGAAGTTTTCCAATTTATAAAATGCAGTCAATAATTTCCTTCTCATTTTATAACTGGAAGAATTAAAGGACAAATTACCTGGCACAAGGGCTTTCTCAACAATTGGAAGGTATTTGGTTGTGACTCAGTCCTTGTCATTCGGTTCAGTGTAGAGGTGACAGAAATGTGCAGTTAATAATCATAACACATCATGGAAAGTACAGTCACTTCCTGTGGGAGTGATGCTGAGCCATTCTCTAAGGTACAGCAAGAGTTATGCAGACAAATGAGGGTGGTGAGAAGAGAAATCCAGACCAAGACCCCTCACAAGCAAAGACACAAGGTGATACACAATAACCATGTTCACACAACTTCTCCCAGGCCAGGGGCTGGAGTCAGAGGCAGCAAAACTGTGTATTTCTATTTCCTTGAGAAATGAATTCTAAATTACAAAGGTCCATATACAATCAAATTTGCAACACAACTTCTGGATTATAACCTTTTATATGCTCATGTAAACATCTCATACACCCTAGAAACATAGTACAATACAATTTCTAACAAAGCACATTCTGGAATGGTTGAATAGAAATGTTCACATACATTTTATAAACTTTTCAGTCCTCCAGGTACCTTTACATCGTCCTGTATGAGTTTCAGGACAATCTGTCCTTCAGGTGAGATACACGTTCCTTTCATTTTACAGACTAGACAACCCGGATTTAGACATACAGTTTTAAGTGACCTCCTAAGGATGCAGTAGAGTGCAGACCTAATATAGAATCAGGGTTTTCCAAGGGCTGATTAAATGTCCTTTCCTCGTCTGTAATAAGATCAGCAGTCCTTTACTGTGAAAGGCCGGACTGTACACATTTTCGGCTTCCAGAGCCATGTAGTCTCTGTCACAGCTACTCACCTCTGCTGGCATAGTGTGACAGCAGCTGTGGAACATATAAAAATAAAATAACAACAAGTGGACATGACCAGGTCCCATCCAATGTGACGTCCATCACAAAGACAGGCTCCAAGCCAGATTTGGCCCACAGGCTGTAGCTCGCAAGATCTTTGTACATAACATTCCACAGATTTTTTTGTTTAATAAGCAGTGGAGAATTTCGAGTGTGAAAAATCTTAAATTGTATTCATTCTCAGTGTCTGCTGTCTAGATGGTTCCTGTTGCATCAATCTGAGCATCTCACCTTTGTTCTCTCCCCACTGAAGACCACCTTCCCTGGAAGAGCCGGTTTTCTTCTCCACAGTCTGTGGAGGTTGGTTCCTCCTTTCTCACTAGTGTCTTCACGATTGCTCTCAGCCGCCTCTTAGTGTCCCGCTCACTGGCTGGTGACCCTCAGGAAGCCGCCTCTTAGTGTCCCGCTCACTGGCTGGTGACCCTCAGGAATGTGGATGCCTCTATCCTCCCTGCGGTTATTGCCGTATTGGTCTCACGAGAAGGAAAAGAAGAGAAGTCCCTGTTCATTAGCCTTCGTTCCCCACAGCACCGTAGACCCGGGCTGTCTTGGGGGACAGATATTACTAAAGGTTTAGGAATAGCCAGAGGGCGTTGCACTGTAAGTATTCCAGAGAACGGTATAAAGATCATCCCTCGCCAGGGTCAATCCATTGCCACACCTCAAGCCTGTCTTCTTCCTTGTCGTAGACTTTCTGTTGGACAAGCCACGCACTGGGGCTGTTCCTGTCGCTGCACTTTTCCACTTCCTGCCTCCTGCACAGATGAGAGCAGAAACACCCCGGGCACACTCAGCCCCAGGCCCTGGATCTCCATCGCTCTCAACATTTTATCAGTCGGTAGCTTCTCTGGTGTCTGCCGCAGTAAAGTCTTGGCTGTCCCTGACGCACATCAGCCCTGCCCTCTCTCACTCGGAATACTGCCTCCTGTTCACCAGCCTCCCTGCCTTTATTCTAGGCATTTCGGTTTTCCTACCACTTCCCAATTTGAAACACAGGCAGAGCAGATCACATCACATTCGTGTTTACAATTCTCCCGAGAGTCCCTTTCACATGATGCAATGTAGGTATCAAATTCCCCAGCTTCAGAGAAAACATTGCAAAATCTGGCTCTGTCCTTCCTCCCATCTCCCACCACTAACGGAAATAGCTTCTCCCTGCCGGCCACATATCTAACAGCTCCCCACTCAGGAGTCATTGTCCCTCAACCTCACACCTTTGTAAAACTTTTCCTGCGGAAGTAGAGCTGCTCAATCTATTTTCCACTTCACTACAATTAGTGTGTAGTATACAGGCCCTTTAATAACAGCGGGCCTCAATGTGATGGTCGGGTGTTCACACTATCCATTCCAAGTAACTACCCCAAACACACACCACACCCACACCTGACTCACCTAGCTGTCAGGCTGGTCTGGCACATGATGGCCGCACCATAGAATATTTGAAAGGAAAAATGGCTTACATACAAGATCTACATGGATTTACTACTGGTCATCATTGCTCTCATTCGGTGATTCTTCAAATCACTGTAACTATGTAGATACAAATTACATCCTATTAGGAAAGTATTTTATAATTGCTGAGTTTTTGAAATTTATCACAAAATAGAGTAGTTTTCACTTGATGGTTTACCCTCCTGCCTTCTTCACTCCTGTTCTTCTCATCCCTTTCTTTACACAATCATTTTTTAGCTCTTCCCAGAGGCATAGCATTGTTGTTTGGGCTGTGAAGGATTCTGAAAGCAGATGCGCTTCTGTTTGATGCAGGGGATGAGGAGATGGATCTCTTGCCGCGCCTGAGACGGTCAGGAGCCCAGATGAAGAAAGGGTGATCAACACAGCTATTTACACAATAAGAGGAAATAAGGATTAGAGAGGGTCAGAGAAGGAAGAGAGGACGGGTGTGAAGGGCAATCATGGAACATGGGAGCTTGACGTGGGAGTTTAGACAATGGGTAATATTTCCATCATGGAGTGGAAAGAGGCGCAGCCGATTGCAGAAAAGGTGCTCTGCATGTAAAGTGAGTGAGACTTGTGAAATGTATTTGAGACATCAGAGTGGGAACGTTTGGGGGAAGGACATATCTGAATCAAACTGAAATTTGCATAGTAAAAAGTGGGTACATGCAATTCAGTTTCCTGTACATAGACACACCAGAGAAACTTTTTCCTTTTTTATTTTTAAATGTACTTAAGGTCATTCGTTAACCCAATAATGGTGAGTAAATTTTTCCTCTTGGTTCACTAAGTAATATTGCTGGAATGCCTTTTTCTATCACACATAATGTGAGGCTCTGTACATTGAAGATGGTATATCAGATTTCAGTATTAATGGATCTTCTGAGAAATTATAAGTCAAATCTCTGATCCTATAGTATACTTTATTTTCATAGCCTGACAAATGAGAATTTTTCAGACTATCTATTGTTGAGCTTACTGCTGCTTTTACTAAAGATAATGAAAAAAAATCCAAAACTTAATTTTACTATTTTAGTTGTGCTAAGTGACTATATATCAGTGTATCTAACTTCTATTTTAACAATTTAAATTAATAGCACATATAGTCACTTATACATAAATAATAGCATATATAATATATATGTGTGTCACATTTATTTTGTTAAAATAGAGTACGGAAAAAACTGACCTATTCATTCTCTCTCGGGTTTTGTTATCTCTCTCAGGACAGAGTTATCTGGTTTTAACTGGACTGTCCGAGTGGATCATTCCCTTCATATTGTAAAAACGTTAAAAATAATCTCATATCTGCCCAGTTTTCCTCCTCAGGGCACTGTACATTTTTTCTTGTGTTCACAGACACAATCTCAAGGCCATTGACAAAATTCCAATCGACTGTATACTGTTCAACAGGATTCAATTACATTTCCCCAATTAAAAAAAAAAAGGTTAAAAATGATGTGGAAGTAACCATACGTCCTAGGAAATAGTATGTGGGGGGGATTGCAAAGGAAGGTTTCAATTACTATTCTGTGCTGAGGAGGATTTTATCCAAGGTTAATCACCTTCTGGTTAGCTTCCTCCTTCCCACTTGGCTAATGCCTGCCTGCGGCTGGGAATGCAGAGAGAGACCTGAGGACAAATGAAGCTGGTGATGATTGAGTGTGGGTCCCCTCTTGCTATGTTTTTTCCATTTATTTCTGGAATGGCACCTGGCACCTTAAATAGCATCTTTAATCAGGATGACTCGAAGTGCTTTCTAAACAGCTGCATTATCCTTATTTTATAAACAGAGGAAGACAGACAGCTAAGTGACTTGCTCAAGGTCACAGAAATGACAAAAGAGCAGGAAGTAGTCCTCAGGAAGCTCCAGTTCCCCACACTACCTCCCATGGAGTGTCCAGGTTAGATACCGGAGCCCTGAGAATCACAGCCCTGGTTCGCTGCTCTCTGTGTGTGACAGAGCACCTCACTGGCCCTCTCTGGCTTTTTCCTTTATTTTAGAAATCAACAAAAGACAAGGTTCTCTGAGACTTGTGGTACCAATAATGTTTCTCTGTCATAATTTTAGACATATCAACTTCTTTACCATAACGATAATTTGGTCAGAACTCAATTGAAATTTACCTCTGTCCTGATTTGGAAAGAATTTTCAAGTCAATGACAGTTCTAATTAAGGAGAAAAGAACTCTACTTGTTTTGACTCTGGGTGTCAGCTCTGTAGAGACGAGTGTGTTAGGTAAAGTCTCCTTGTGGGAGGGCTGTTTGGCATTCTCTTGATCATCGACTTTTATTGATTTTTGCACATTCTTATTGAATAGCTACTATATTTGAAGAGAGTGCCAGATACTCTCAGAGTATAGTACAGAAATGAATAAAATGCAGTCTTGTTCTGCATGTATTTACAACCAGTAAGAAAAGATCATAAACTGCTCAGTGGATCCCATAGGAAAAATCAAAGGCAGTGAAAACAGGTAAAACTGTTTTTTTTTTCAGTGCCAGGGATCAAAAACAGGTAAAATGTGAGGAGGAAGAGAATGTTTATTTAAAAAGAGTGTGGAATTTTGCAACCAGGAAACGTGGGTTGGAATTCTGACTGTACCACTTGGGCAATACAAGATACGATAGCTTCTATAGATTTGCTAAACTCAGGCTTTGTTATCTGTGGAGTGAAACTAATAATCACTCTTACTTTACAGAATTAAATGAAAGTCTTAATGTGAACCATTGTATATTAAATACATTTATATATATAAAAAGATATTACAGTGGGGGAATTAGAAAAATCTAGCGGGGTGGTGACTTTCTTGTTGTCATCCACAGTTAAGAGAGAAAAGGTTTATTTTGACTCACAGTCTGTACAGGTGTCAGTAACAGTCCGCTGGCTCCAAGGCAGAGGGGCCTGGCAGAGGAGAAAGAGGTCATGGCAAGGTGGTGAGAAGCAGAGAGAGGGATCAAGGGAGGGGAAGAGGTAGCCCCTTCTAGGCCACACCCCCGGTGACCCACCTCCTCAAATGAGGCTGCACCTCCCAAATCACATTTAGCCACGAACTATCTCATTAGTGACTATACCACAGATAAGTATCACACCTCGTGATCCAGTTGCCTCCCCAAAGTCCCCCTGAGCACATGAGGCTCTGGTGGGACATCTAGATATAAACCATAACATTCCACCTTGGCCCCCCAAAAGACTCATATGCATCCCTGTACGCAAATACATCTAGTCCACCTAAGAGTTGCTAAAGTCCTAACAGTTTCAATGCTGCTGAAAAGTCCAAGTCCAAGCTATGAGCTCCTGTAAAAAGCAAAAGAAAGTCAAACACTTCCAACAAACAAGTGGAATAAACATCCCCGTTCCAAAAGGTAGACTAGTCAGGTGTTGAAACATAATCAGAATTTATTAAAGATCTTATAATCTGTCCCAAACTAAATGCCCCAAATACAAATTTCTCCATTTCCTTGAGGGCAGTTTGGTTTTGATTAGAATTTCCAACTCATTGTTAAATACTATTGGATATGCTCTGCCTTCTGTGTCAGAATATTATTCCTCTTTTCAGGAGTCCCTTCACAGTATGGCAGACAGCTCATTTTTTTTTTTATAGTCTCTAATAATGTGCCTAGCAAAATGCAAAGTTTAGTTCATGCCCAGTAAAAATAGGCTTTGCCTGCCTAATTGACCAACTGATGATGCCAGAGAGCTTATGCAAGCAAGGGTGAGATGATGAGGATGGTGGGGGATGTGCCTTGTGCTTGCGAGAGGGTTTGGTGAGGAACGGGGGTTCGACTGGGAAGCCTCTGAAAATCAGGTAGAGGAGTCTGGCAATTGGTGTAACCAGTGGGGGCGGCAAATGAGTGGCTAGTACAGGTGGTATACTGAAAAACAAACCTGTCAGCAGTGTGAGAGTTCGCTTGGGAGAGCAGAGCCTGACATCAATTAAACCATAATCATTTCTGTTTTCATTATGCATTTTAAAGCTTCATTCATCTTTACGGAGCATCTGGCAATCACCTAACATTACATCCTGCTTTCTGGAAATCACGTACATTTGTGCTTCCTTTTTGGCACTAACTTGAGGAAGCAGAGTTTCTTGAGATGTTCCTGTAGCAGCAGTCTTTGGAACAAGGCAACTATTTTTTCCCATAAACCTTGCTCTTTTTCTGTGATCATTGGTTTTGGAAGCAGCAATAGAAAATACAATTTCCTTACAAATAATGCTCCAGACTAGATTTTTCTTCTTCTTCTTCTTTTTTTTTTTACAGTAATATATGCTTGAAATTGGCAGTCCCTTTGTGGCTGCAAAACTTCTTCGCTCTTGAGACCTTAACATCAATTTCATGATATTTTGTTTGTTGCTTGCTAATGGGAAAATTCCTGGACACAGCAGCAAGCAATAAAGGCCTACTGTTAAGAGCAGCATTTTGACTTAACAGTGGTCAATATGACCTGCAACACACCTGATATTCTCAAGTGAGTGCCGTGAGATCACTGGGGCCTGAGGACCAGGATGGAGGGAGTATGACAGTGACGTCAGTAACCATAACCACAGCACGTAAGCTTACATCTAGATGGACTTTTCCTTCGTTCTCCATATAAAATGGAGAGTTCAGTACTTTTCTATTTTGATGGGAATTGAATTTGGTGGAACAAAAGTGCTATTAATGCTGCACAAATCATACTGATGTTGCAGTGGACAGCTCCTCCAGCTCCAACTGGAGCTCATAAAAACCTGGAGGCCTTGTGTGCTTAAAACCAAAAGATGCGAAGACACACATTAACCTCTTTCGAAGTGAAGGGAAAAGTCCTTCAAAACAGAATATAAAGCAGCTTCTATACGCTTACTCCCCATCATCCAGTTAGACCAGAATTTGAGGTTGATTCAAATAGCCTACTTAGGCACCGGATTTGGTCAAAGTGCACACTGATGACAAAGTATACGACAGATTTTTGAGGAGTGAAGGCACTTCCATTGCCTGGACTTCCCGTAGGCCATTTGAATGGATCTCTTTGGTCAAACAAATTGACTATCACTTTCCACCACAAGAAACGTTTGGCAAAGTCACAGAAATAAGGGTTGCCTTGTCGAACTGAGTTGTCAAGTAGGAGGATCCTCTGCAGGATTTTGTTGGCCTGTAGCGGAGTAGTTGTGTAAATATTCAAGTACACTCTATTGAGTTAGTCAAAGAAACTTCCAGTGGTTTCAAATAACACTGAAAAATATGTTATCTAGTTGTGATACTAAACAAATAGCAAATTGGGGTCGCATACAAGAATTAGTATGAGTTAATTATATTAATTGCCTGTTGCTGGTATGAGGAAATACTTAGGAAAAGGAGGTCCTGGGGTTATAGGGTTGGCTAAAATAGGGTGATATAAAGAAGTATAAGACATCTCTTGATTATCAGTATGTCAGAAAATGTCTTATGGTAGTAACAGTATTCTGCTATATAATGAAGAAGCAGTTTATTGTGAGAAATCTTGTCTAAGGAGCTGGAGACTCAAGTGTACCACTTGTGTGCTGTGTGACCTTGAGCAATTTAACTTTCTTCCAGTGACCCCAGGATTATTATCTTTATGTCTTTTCACTCTTGTCACCTAGGAATATAGAGATTATTTCTTCCAGAGGGCCAGTGTTCTTGGAAAGTGTAATAGTTAACAGTGTCTGCAGAAGACAGCACAGCATTTTTGGGCTCCTACATCTATTCCCCAAGTAAGGTCTCCTCTCTTGTTTTCTTGGCATCATGGCTGAATAGCAAAAGAGGGAGGATTATCTCCAAGGCAGCTTATCACTGGGGCAAACAGTTACAGCACCTGCTTTTACTCCTACCCATTCTCTTTGTTCTTCATTTTTCCACCCGTAGCTGTAAGGGAGAAGGGTTTCTTATTGGCTATTTGACTAGAGAAGGTGTGGGGAGTGGAGAAAGGAGGTGACAGAGAGGCCAAAAGAGCTGTCAGAGCTGTCCTCAGCTGGTGAGGCTGAATGCAGAGATGCTGTGTGCCAGAAGATGGGACACAGTTGTCGTCAGCTTGAAACCACTGCTTGCTGCCAGGTCTCATCAGCAAAGGCAGAAATAGCTCTCACTTCCATATTTTGCATTCTCTACCTTCATTCCTCCCCTACCTCCTTTCATATTAATTCTTCTGTACATTCCAAATAAGTTTCACTAGTATACACACTGAAGCAAGAAAAACCTTACTATACAATTTTCTTTAGGCTGGCAGAGATGCCAGGAGTGTGTGGAGAGATGCGCTTGGGTGGGGAATCACCTGAGGGCTGGAGAAGGAAGGGGAAAGTGAAATTAAACACACACACAGATTAGCCTCACTGCTGTCTTTTAAGTCACCGCAGTCTCCCATTTTTTAACAAGAAAATACTGCAGAAGAGTTAATGAAAGTGTATTCGTTTGTTCACATTACATATAATCACCCGGCTGGGCTGAAAACTCCCTTCCAACATGTGTGGTTTCACTGTCCAGATGCACGTAAGTCAGAACCCTAAAGCTTTAGGTGTTCTGTCAATGCAGACGGTGGAATGATGTTTCCTCCCATTTCCTTCTTAGCAATGTCTGTCCTTGACTCTTTTGGAAAACACAGCTCACGGGAGAAGCTCAGCAGATGTTACTCAGACTGACACGTATAATTCTCAACACAATTTCTAGAAAAAAGAGGCAACAAAATAAAGGATATGCAGGAACAGTTCAAAATGCCTCCTCTTCCCAAACCGTCCGTACATATGCATAAAACACCAGAAATTCAACCAGAATTTCACGATGCAATTTGTTTTTTGGTTTGGCAAAAGGAACTGAATGATGTGCGGTGACTTCCAACTGTGTATTCCCCAGACCTAATGCTTCCTTGCGCAGAAACTGAAGGAAGAATTGGAAATTTCCACGCACCGGGGCTGTCTGACCAGCAGATGGCGATGTTTCTCAGTTTTACTCCAAGATGTCAGGCGAGGCTATCAGGAGTGCAGGGCGTGTTTATCAGATAGCTGTTAAATCGGCTCAAAATCTGTAAACGACGGCAGATCAGGTCTTATTTATTTTTACTTAGAGTTGATGGATTCAGTAAAATTCCATAATGGGGGAATGAGCATTGTGTATTTGTGTTGGGGATGGGAGCGGGGGAGGCCTAGCACCCTGGAGGGTTGGGTAGCTGTTACCTCTTTCAGATGCGTTTTAAAATGAGATTCCTCTTGCGCTTTGGTCAGTGTGGGTCGGAGGGGCACACCGACGGCAGTTGTGTGTCTTTTGCTTTCCTTTTCTTCAGAGAGGTGCCCTCCTTCAGAACCAGCCCGGTGGACGGCAGCAGTGTACAGCCTGCGTGAGGCTGGGTCAGGAGCCTGCGAGGCTGCCCCGGTGCAGCATGGAGGGACCCGGCGCTGCTGGGCCGCTCTGCCGGGCCGCACCCAGCCTTTCTCGACAGAGCTGGAGCCCGACCCACCCTGCCTGGCTGAGGACAGCGGCTCTGAGAGCCAGGCTCCCCTGGAAGGAGGCCGATTCATTTTAAGCATAGGGTGAGAAATTCGAGGAGTAAATTGTATTTTAAGTACTGCTTGTTATGTGTGCTGACCCTTGAAGAGAAATAGCAGCGCATGGAACTCAGGGCCTTTAGTTTCTGGCACCCAGGTGCCACTTGTCCACTGTGTAAAAGTAAACGTGTGTGTGTGTGCGCGCGTGTGTGTGTTTTAATCAATAGTATGAGCGCTTTAATAAAAATCTTCCAATGTTACTTAAAATTATATTCTTTTGAACTAGCAACCCTAGATATAGAGAAGTTTTAGATGTCGGGGCTGCTCCCCAGAGGTGTTAAATCAGAATGTCTGAGGGTGGGATCTCACCAGGCATCTTTTTAACCAAGTGCCCATGTGATTCTAATGTACAGACAGACCGGTCTGAGTGCCTTTGCTTTAACCAGGAGTTCTCAAAGGGAAGCCCTAGGACCAGCAGCATCAGCTGGAGGACTTACTAGAAATGCAAATTTTCAGTTACCCTCATCAGAATCAGGGCAATCTGATCTGTGTATTAAGCCTCAAGGGACTGCAAGGCATGCTCAAGTTTGAAACCCACCAGAGCTTTTGGAAAAACAAGGATTCCCCATGACTTGCCGTTAAGTGGGGCCAGTGACTATTTCTAGTGATAAGCTGCGAACACAGATGTTGGGTGTCATTTCCTGGCGTAAACTTTTAATGGTCCATGCGTGGCCCTCCATTTGCTCAATCAGGAAGGCTGTGCGGTTCTAATCAGAGAGGAACGCAGCCCGCTGGCATCTCTTTCAGCTCGGACCCCACAGTCCCCGCATGGACATCCCGTGAATGAGAGAAACAATCAAACACAAAAATAAAAACATCGCCCCCAAAACACAAACAAAAAACAACTTTATTCTCTTAATGACTGAAATTTTGTGCCTGCCTGTTACTATTTCATAATCTATCCTGATTAAAAATAGGTGTAAATGTTTTAATTCCAACTATTTGGTTGGATTAGTGCTGATGGGAAGAAAGGAAAAAGGAATGTTAGTATGAGATAGGTACACTGACTAGAACCAGACGGCTGTGGGAAAAGTTTATAATGAGTTGAGGCATCTGGAGAAAAGTAGGCTGGCCTGTCAGAGAGAAAACAGGACTCTCCCCGATCACCACCTGACCTTTATTCATTTCACAGTTCTTCTAAGAGGATGTTTGGGTCTTTCATGCCAGGACAATTTGCAAATGCTTCTGTATATTTTTGTGCACTGCACATGCCAAAAATTTGCAATGAGGTTAAAAAAAAGTCCAGTCTCATATGGTGAAATATTCAAATACCTGTATTTAGTATTATTATAGTATCCACATATTGGGATCTGGATTTATATACTTAAAAATTCTTCTTATCACTCTGGATTGTCATGGTGATACTAAGGATTTGGTGCTGCGCCTGCTCCTTAGTATTGTTAAGAGCTCAAATCTGGCAAGGCTTTGTTAGCTTTAGATCTTTCCTAAGCAGATTACTTTGTTCTCTAAACCAAAACGGCACTTTTCCTGCAGTCTCCTTTCTCTGAGGCATGTGTCCCTGGGCTTGGTCTCTGCTCACAGTAGCTTTTTCCTTTATATATTTACGGCCATCAGTCTATGTCTGGTTATCCCTAATTCCCACTTCATGTCTACTGAAAGAAATTTTCTCGGACTTCTGTTTCATCATTTTTGTCATCAATCTTTCTTGATTATTATTATTCGCTTTCGCCAGTAGGCCACATTGTTGATGTCATCAAAATCGTCATTAATATTGCCATCAAAACCAACATTTATTGAAATGTTGCTATGATGTTAGGGTCAGAGTCATTGGTAATTGATGAAGGCAGCAAATACTTTACCTTCCAGTTCCGTCTGTTTGCTCCTCTCTTCTGCCTTAGGCCTGCCTATCACCTTTCATACTCTTATTCCTGCCCTGCAAACCTTCGTGGATATTTTGCGCATTCCCACCTTTGACCACATACTCAAAATTGCAGTGTTCTTTTTTTTTTTTTTGCCTCACTTAGGTATGACCTTTAAAAACTTAATTTATAAACAGTGATTTCTCTGTGACTTAGTTCATCTTTAAATCAGGAGAGCGCAACAAAACCTGCTGTTGTATCTGCATGAGTATTTCCCTGTGGAGTCAGTGTTGAAGATTTCTCAAGAGTTGATCTGATTGGGTCATTAAGATGGATGAAATAACCATATTGACTGTTTAGTGGGCTGGTTATTTCAGTCATCTTAATGAGAGAATTAGATCGACCTTAAGGCACTCCAAATCCTTATTTGATGATTGACCTAGAAGCAATCAATTGCCCATGTTTCTCTATATGAATAGTCAGCTCCACTCAATCAGTTTCATTCCTCACAATCC
>PVJO010032877.1:0-12714 GCA_004026905.1 Hystrix cristata | reverse complement strand
ATTTTTCTGGCTTCTTGTTTATTTATTCATTCACTTGCCTTTCACATTTATTCATTCAGATAGAATTTATTTAGCAAATGAGCACTTCTACTAATTCATTAACTATACACTCAATATTCTTTAAACACTGCATTTTCTTATAGTCATTTTGAATTTAAAATAAAATATTTAAAATATATTTTAAAATTACAAATGATACCCACAGCACTTACTTTTGCTCCTCTCTCTGTTTCTGGTCTTCATCCTATCCTGACCTTTCCTCTTTTAGAACGATTTGGAAGACCTGTCAGCGAAGGAACAATCTGTGTTTGAAAAGGCCATTTGAAACTGTAATCATGGTGGTGATAGTCACGATAAGAGTTTTGATTTATTGATTCCTTGCCACGTACCAGATATGGCAGAAAGTGATCAGCACATTTTATTCCATTAAGAACAATAGTCATGTAAAAGTGATGCCTTTCTGTGGTCTGTGTAGAAGACGCCATGAGCCTGTGTCTCTGAGCTCATCTCATGAAACTAATCCGTACTCATGGGCCTACACTATGCTCCTTGAATACGACAAGCGGGCCTACACTATGCTCCTTGAATACGACAAGCGAGCATCGCCTCCAGACTTTTGTCCTCTTCTCCATTGTCATAAATGCTCCCCACTCACACATAGTTTTCCACGTAATTTTAGTTCAGTATGATCTCATCACACCACAGTCTTTCCCTTCCAACCATTTTCTCTCGTATCATGTTTCCTCCCACTGTAGTGCTCATCATCAGAAAAGATCTTTCAACTAACTTGTTTACTGATAAATTATCGTCTAACATTCATGTAATAGAAGTTCCACAAGGGCAGAGACCTTGTCTTGGCTGCTCATTGTGATCTCTGCAGCCCCTTGAATGGTCCTAGCTAGAGGTAGCTTCTCAGTGCATCATTATTGATGTATTGTGTTAGTTTGAAAGAAGTGTTAGGACATGGACATGAAAGCGCATAGTTAAAAACACATTATGGGGTGGGAGGAAGAGAATTAGTATGTGCTAGACAACTACTAGGGACCTAGCATTTATTAAGTATTTTCATACTAGGAGGATAGTACAAAGGCTGCTACCAGATTTTGGTTTCATTTGCACCTACTTGTTAAAATCTTACCTCTGTATTATCACTATACCTGTCATTGGTCAATAATTTTGTATATTTAGTGATATCAAATTTAAATTGTCATGCTATTTGCAGTTCTCTAGGTACATTTTAATGACGGCGGCTGCACTGACCGCGGGATGTCAAATCAGGACAGAAGCATTAATAATTCATCCTTCAATAATTTTATGGTCTAATGGTGTAGTGTATGTTTTTAATTTGTGTAATCCACTGCTATAACAACTTTTGGATTGTCTTGCGATTAGACTTCAGATTTTTTCCTACTTGTCTAAAGATATTTTATAAATTGAATGCCACGTAGAAGAAACTGTTTTTAGGTTTGTGTTTGCATTAGCTTGTTCCATTTGCGTTTTAGATGTGAGTACAGGTGTGAGTACACACACATGCACACACATGCACACATAGGTACTACACACCTGTTCTGATTTCAGTATTGTTTTTTATTTTATGAAAAGATGAAAAAATTTCATAACAAAATAATAAGAGAATGAGAATAGTTAATACAATGTGTGTCATAATCTTAAAAATACTCAAAGTACAAGACAGACAAAAAAGACTCATACAAAGAAGAAACAGATAATAGCACAAAACTTTCTTCTCAATGAATGCTGAGAAACTAGTGGTACAAATGAAACAAATTAGCAGATGGATTAAAATATTTTGAAACAATGGAATAGGTAATTTGGGGACTTAATTGAACTCCTTCCCACTTCCTATTTATCTTCTATTTTGGTGTTTTTTGTGTATATGTATAGTATATATATGTATATATATGGTATATATATATATTATATATGGTTCCTCATATAAGAGAAACCATGTGATATTTAAACGTGTGCGTCTGACTTGTTTCACTTAACATTATGTTGTAATATTGCATCTATTTGCTTATGATTGCCCCAAATTTATCTTTCTTTGTGGCAGATTAGCACTCTGTTTTGTATAGATTCATTTTCCTGATGATAGGCATATATGCTATCCTTTTTTTTTCCATGTCTGATATGATTTTGTTCACTTTCTGAGTTCTTTTTGACCCTTTTTTGATACCAGTGGAAAGGTCACTAATGGAAGGAACTCTTGAGGTATCAGGAACCAAGAGAGTAGGATTTTATTTTGTAGTGACAATGAATAAATTTTATACATTTAAAAGGTAGTGTAGAAGTTAAAACAAGGTAAAATGGGATATAAGCAATCAAGTTTAGCTTCTTGGCACTCTTCCTTTCCTTTTCTGGGTGAACTTTGCTTAATTGCATTGAGCAAAGAATTTCATCTACTTTAATACCAGATTACATCTCTAATGGCACATTGTAGTTGATCAATAAATGCTTATAAATGAATATAGAATGAATATGAATGCATTTATTTTAATAATGCTACACAAATGCTGTGAAAACCAAATAAGATAGTAAATAGAAGTTCACTTTGAAAACTCGGTAATAGTTCTATACAACATGGACAGAGAATATAGACATGTAATAAAAGGATGTCTTACTAATTTTATTCCTTCATTGTATAGTTTCTTTATGCCTTATGCTTTTATTCCTTCATTGTATAGTTGCTATGTGTGCTTGGCTTTACTGTGACTTGGGCGGGAATACAAGATCGAGGAGGCAAGGAAATGTCTCTAGTTATCTACAGAATTGAAATAAAAAGAGTTATGTTTTCCTTACATACTCTTAACCTCTGCTATGTCACTGAATTTATATTCTGTGCCTGGAGGAAAGAGTAAATTTTTTACATGTTCTGAGTATGTGTGTTTTTATTTTTATTTTTTATTTTTGGTGCTGGGGATCGAACTCAGGGCCGTGTGCTTGCAAAACAAGCACTCTAACCACTGGTATCTATGTTTTTAAATTCAACATTATTTCATTAAGTGAATATTTATTATTGAGCTTTTCTGTGCCAGGACTTCAAAATGTCTTACTTATATGGGCAAAATCCTTATAGCCTCCTGCCTAGTTTTTCTCGTGATTTTGTTGCAAATATTCCATGAATGAACTTCAAGAAAGATTTTATCTTTCTTCCAAACTCTCTTTTGTATGTCTTCCCAAGGGAAAGTAAGAACTTTTGGAAGAAAAATTCACATTACCCCCAACAGCAAACTTAAGGAGTCCCTGTCACTGCTCTAGCAAGAAGCCTGTCGTCCTCATTCAGTAGGATTCTGCAGACCACAATAAAAGAGAAAAAGTGTCTCATTTAGATGCTCATTGACCAAACTCAGTGCCTGGTCACTCTGAGTCTGCCAGCTTTTCTTCCAATTTTGTTTTGTTTTCTGTATCATTGGCTTAATTCATGCATGATTTGATTTTTGAATGTTATATATATATTTTTGAATTAATGCATAACCTTTATTTTTTAAATTTTATTTTAATGGTACATTTTAGATGTACATAGTGATAACATTCATCATGGGGGATTTGTACCTGTACATAATATGTCTTGTTGCTTCTTTTATTCACATTCCCCTCCCCTCACCCCTTCCTCCCTCCCTGTCTACAAAAGCTTTGTTTCCATTTTTCCCTTCCATGTCTCATTTCTCTGGTCCTCTGTTCTGTTCCCCCTCCCTTATTCCCTTTCCCATTTGGACATTTTCTTCAAAAATTTGTCTTATAATTTAAGGAGGTTGTTTATTTTTCAGAAAGGAAGGAGCACAGAGATTCTTACAGGTTTGTTTTTAATCACAGTATTTACACATAAAAGATTAAATTTATTTTAATAACATATTTGAAATACCTACCCGTGTCTATTTTTTCTATCAGCATTTATGTTTCTATGTATTTTTCTAATGATCAATTATATAGGGAAGAAGAGAAATGACTCTGTCATTGGTTTCTGAATAAAAAAACTTCAGTAAAAAATGAAATAGGCATAATTACTCTCCTTGTTTCTTTTTAAAATTCACCACAAGTAATGAAAATATCTTTTACTTCTTTAACAAAAGAATTGGCTTCCAAAGGCATTTATTGTAGGGAGTGATAATGATGAGATTGCGTTGTAATGAAACAGAGACTAGGGGAAAGAGTAAATCTCAGCTCCAGACTATTGTTAAATCCATTTTAAACTTCAGAGATATGAGAGAGTTTGTGGTATGCATGCTGGAGAAGAGAGATTTATTGTTTCCACTTGATATAAAGATCAATAAATGCTTTGTGGACCTGACAGTGTTTGCAAGCTGTAAAATCTCTCTCTCTTTTTTCCTGTAGTGTTAATTTATTACCATTATAAATACATTTCAAAGACATTTAATCTCTTCTTTTGTTCTGAACTGAATTCTTTCTACAAAAGTGTGCTTGCAAAGTATAAGCCTAACCTTTAAAAAGTATAAGCCTTGCAAAGTATAAGCCTAACCTCTTTTGGGCTGAAAGAGAATGAACAAGATACATTTTCAGTTTGTTACAAGTAGCTAACTATGTGCAGGGTATGCTAGGAGTCTTGATGCCTTCTGTTCTTTTAAGCATTTAGGCATTTTCTCTCCTTATTTAGCTGCATTGTTGGGATGGGAGTTCAAGAAGTTGGAGGAAATCAGATATTATATTAAGTTGTAAATATAATTTTCCATCATCAATCTTTCTTTCATGAGTATTTAGAAAAATCCAAATAATCTAGATCTTAAACACCAAGTTGACACAGATATCCAACCGTTTTAATTATAGAAATGGAATATGTCACCTTAATGGCATTAATGATGACTGAAATAATGAAAGTTAACAATTCCATTACACTGCATGCCACTGGAAAAAGTTAAGTTACCCCAACACAACAGCTTTTCAAAGAATATGTACTAGAAAGTTACCTTCAAATATGAGTCAACAAAAAACTACCATTTTATATATATAAAATATGAATCTATAACTTCAGTTGAACAATAATATTGGACCAACCATATTTGACCATTAGATAAGTTATTCAGCTATTTTATGTGACTTAAAAGTCAAATTAAGATATGTTCTTCTGGAACTATTTTAAAAACCTAAAATAACAAAGTTTATTGTTTAGTCTTTCTAGAGTGACTAACAGAAGTAAAAGCAAAGGCATAGCAAAGTAGTCTATCAACGTTTCTGCCTTGGTAATTTATACTAGTTTAATCTCTGATATATTTTGGATTAAGGGTGAAAAATGTCCCTCTTCCCAGTGTCCCTCTCTTCCCTTCCTCTCTACTCCCGTGTCCTCTTCTCCTCTCCCCCTACTCCTGTTTCTCCTCTTCCACTCTCTCTCTTGATCCCTGAATCAAAATCTCATGCCACAAAAATCTGCTATGAGTCTTTCTCAATAGACAGATTATAACTGTGTAATACCTTGTTTTAAATTCATTGAGAGTCACCTTCCTTAATGTCAAGAACCTGTATGGGGTGGAGAGCAAATTTTTTGGGGGGAGATGGGGGATGGGTGGGATGGAAATAGTTCTCCCGATGCTCCTAAAATCAGTTCTAGTGTCCAGCCCCACAAGGCTTTGTCAAGTGATGATAACTACGTGGTAGTTCATGCTTTTGGCGCACTCAGGCTGCTGCCTGGAGCTGTCTGTATCTACAACACATTATTTAATGTTCTTGATCTTTAGAGTAATACAGATAGTAGAAGTAATAGAGAATGGGTAGATAAAGACAGTAGTGATACTTTAAAACTTTGTATCAAACTATGTTTTATTATGTTAAAGAATCATTCTTATTACTTTAGTGTTTATTTTAAACAAACCTTATAGGACCGAATGTGGCTGATGTTGCCCGTATATTTTATAATGCATAGGGATTCCAAGATTTTGCTATTTAATGGTTAATTTAAGGATTAGTATGTTCTGTGCCACTAATAGATGCTCCTACACTGTGGTTGCCTTAACATTCCAGTTAGAAGCCCTATAGACGCAAAGAAATTAAAACATGTTTAGAAACTGGAAAATAGTGAATGATATCCAATCAGTATCTTGTGCCTAAATGTGACGTCATTAAATCCCATTGTTTGGCGTGAATATTTGTATGTGTTTATTTATATAACTTGTGTGGATCAATATTTGACTGATTTTTTGTGAGGCTGAATGGCAGAGTGAGATGTTTAAGACTGATGTAGTATTATAGAAAGAATCTGAAAAAAAATTCATTCTGTGCCAAAAACCTCTCCCTTCTTCTGTGGGGATCTGTTCCCAATATTCCTTTCTGCTATCCCTCACGTCCCTTCACCTCCTTTTCCTAGTTATTAATTTTCCATTAGCTAATGAGACAAACAAATGATTAGAAATATAGCATAGTTAAATGTTTGTTTCTAACGGGAGCTAGTTCTGGTCTTTTGCTAGAGGTCTTTTAAATGTCCTCTACAATAGTTCACATTTGAATGGTAATTTTCTAGTAAACAGCTTATTTTTATTAGTTTTTAGAGGAATCAGACATGAAGAGAGTTTTGAAAAGCCAGGACTTTCACCAAATATACTGTTTTTTAACACCTAAAAACACAAAACATTAGTGACATCACTTTTTTTCTTCTTAATTTTTCCCACAATAGAATAATATGCTGACCTATAATTTCTATGCAGGAAGGTCACTAGCAAGAAGTAACATCTGTTTAAAGTTTATAAAGCATGGTTTAAATGTACATTATCTCACTCTGATTTGCCCAGGAAATGTATGAGGTAGGCAGGGCAAAGATGAAGAAACAGGCTCAGACAGGAACTGCCTTGTCTGAGGTCAAGAAGTTACATTTTAGTCCCTCATTTTTCTATTTCAGATTCAAAGCACTTTCCGCCAAGTCATGTCTCTAATGTGGCCACACATGGGTCCACCCTCAATACACAATATAAATACTGTCCAGTGTAGACTCCCTATCTAACTTCCCATGTATCTTTCCTGATTTGTGACTTGCCAAGCAGGGCTGGTGGCAATTTCCAGTGGGTTTTCTTGAACCTTAGTACTCTTAGCAGTTTAGTTCTGTTTGACAGTCCTATGTTAGAAATGCTAATGGGCTGTTTCTTCAGTGGGACTCTGCCTGTAGGCCGACCGTATTTTCCTACCCACTGTCGTATTTATATGCTCCAGGTTCCCACTGAAGAGGCAACTGTGTGCAGACTGAAAAAAGCCATCGTTGCTGCCAGCAGCTTAGCTTTTGCACTAGAGTCTGGGGAGAATGATAACAATACTTGAAGTTTGATCTCTAAATATGAAAGAATTAATATTTCATGATAATCATAGAAGTAGTCATATAAATAAGGGTATATTTTTCTCTACATGCATTGTGAATAATTAATGTAATTATATAATTCAGTATAATGAAGGAGGAAGCAATATAATAGTTATAGAATGATAGCTAGGTACAAATATGCTTCGTTTAGAGCTAAACTAAAATGTAGTAAGATTTTGTCTCATGCAGTGTTAGTGTCCTGCCTGTATGTGTTTTTGCCCCCAGGAAACACGTGATTATTTTATATATCTAATTTAGGAATTTAATTTCTCAGAGACACTGGTGGTGAGCAGTCGTTATCTGCCAAACATCTGCCTAATAAGCATGTTTCATATCCATTTGGATCATTAGATCACAGTCACACAGGATCCGATCCGATTATAGTCACTTTTGTTGAGTTTTTCTTTCAAGAGATGTGGAACCAGTGGAGTTGAGTGACACCTGCTCTAAGTAGTATTTTGATGATTTCTGCATGTGTCAGTATCTGAGACTTTTAAACTAGAAAAACTTGCTCTTCTCAGTGCCCTGAAATAATCATATTCTCAGCCAGACTGGCCAAACGAAATGCCCATGGCACTTTGATTGGCATCTGCATGATAATTTACTTATTTACATTGAGCAAAAACTGTGAAATGAATCTCATTACTCAAAGTCTTCATGGTCAGCACATTTCTTACTGTTCAGACTATGTGAGGAGCCAAGTCAGAATCACAAATTTCATTTAATCTATTTGGAATCAAAGAAAAATGAATTTCATGCCGAATTCTTCAGTTTAAGGGCTTTTGGGCTGTAGGGGGACTTGTCAGTGAGGCACTCCAGCTCCGTTCATGAGACACCCCTATATTACGATGTTGAAGAGTTTTTCTTACTTGAGGAATAACCTTTCTCAATGTGACAAAGAGCTCATATGCATCTAAGCAGTATTAGATATAATGCTTCATAAATGATTCCCCTCCTCTTCTCTTCCCTACAGGTTTCCCTCTCTAACTTCACCTGCTTCCTTTATGTCCTCACCTATTGTGACCAACAGAGATGTTGTGTCTGTCTCTCAGTAGCCTACTTTGCATGGAACTACACCCTAAAAGTGTTTGGAAGTAATTTTATGTCATTTGTTTACAAATTATTCCTTAAATTAGTGCATTTAGAATTAAAACAAATCTCCTTGTTTTATGCATTTTTATAATTTAATAGTCAGCTAGAAGTTTTACTACTTTTATTCACAAGGTCTTGTAGGGAGACACCTTAGTGTAGTTTGTAAATAGTGGAAACAATAGAGAATTCTTTAGAAATACTCAAATGGAGGCTGGAAAGATATTTTTAAAAGCTAGAAGTTATTTCCTTACACGAGATCCATTGCTACCCAGTAGGATACCCATGAGTTGAAAAGGCACTAATTAATTTTGTGGCATTTACTAACTGTTGGCATCTTTGGGCTATGAGGCAGGTCTGGCAATAGTCCTAGATGTTAGACATGGTCAGTTTAATGCAATTTAACAATTTTTGACTACTTTATCATGAAGAGATTTATGCACAGAACCATCACATAACATGTTTGTGTAATAATTTATAGTTTTAGTATATTTTGACCTTACAACAAGTCCAAGAATCTACTATTTTATTTAAAAAAGGAAATTGAGGTTCTGAAAAAATATACTGTATCCATAATCACAGTACAGCCAGGAGCCCATTACTTGAACAGTAATTTCTGCACTGATAAAGATGAAATATTTCAGTTCAGTGACGGTTAGAAGCTTGAATGTAAACCTAGATTACATTCTAATTCAGACTGACTTGGACAAGTTTTATTTTTCTTTTACATTCTCTGGGTTCAGTTTTTCACATTTGGAAAATTGGAGTAATAATTCTTCCTCTCTTATAGAATTACTATGAGGATTCAGTGACTTGATGCATGCAACGTGTTGATCTCAGTGCTTGACTTCAGCACTCAACCTTTTGTTGACCATGATTACAATGTTAGCCCAGCAAGCTGACTGTCATTTTACTTTGTAGACTGAGTCAGTCCTGTGCCGCCTGTGAAGTTCTGCTTGGTGTAGGGATTCAGGACTACTAGAGCCAGACCTTTCTGTAGGCTATTGGTACAGCGTGATTTATTTTCCTTTGAAAGTGTCTAGAGGCAGTGCCATCTTTTCTCATAGTATTTTCATTCAAACTGAGCCCAACTGGCCAAGATAATGACCAGTGAACTGTCTCCTAAAATCTCCCCAGCAAGAAGTCAATGATCATAACAAAGCTATTTTAATAATATAATAATATTTTAAAATTTGAGAAAACAATTTGTTAACATTTTCATAGTCATTAATGACAAAAAAGGAAATAAGGAATTTCACTTAGACATGCATGGAAGCATTTCTTAGTGATCATCAATGTTACTGATGGAGCAGCAATTTGTGAGGGAAAGAGTACTGCAGATCTGAATCTTTGGTTGGTGCTTCTTACTACTTCTGTAGCTGAGGCAAAACACTTTCATCTCTCTGATTCTCAGTTTTTTCATCTGCGAAATAGGAATAATTACACCTGAAACCGAGGAGGTTGTTGTGAATACCTAATGAGATGAAGAAAAGAAAGTGATTTGTAAACTGTGAAGTGTTATGCAAACCAAAGGGGTGTTATTACTCTCTGGAGTTGTTTGAAAACATCAGAAATTCTTGGATGACTTAAATGTGATTGTACCCGAAGGTAGGAGAAGTGCTAAATAAACTATTTGGGTGCATTTCACTTCAGGGGTTGGGGGTGTTAGGTCTTGTATGAGATTGGATTCCAATGACTAATTTTGGAAAGGTATTAAAATGAAGTAACAGGAAAATACTTGGAAAGCAAACTTACTTTGTATAGGAAAACTTAATTATCATATTGATTGTATGTTAAATATATTCAGTAACAATAATTTCAATGATAATGGCTGTTCTACTTTGCTCATTAGAACATGTCTCCTATGATAATGTTATCAGCTTAAATCCCCCTCTAGGTCAGTTAGCATAACGTCAGCCTTTATCCTCAGCATCCCTGAGATCACTCAGATGTTTACCCCTGTTCACAAAGAAAGTAAGGACTGGGTAAGATTTTGCAGATGCACAACCAGTATGGGTAGAAGAACTGATATTATAGTGCATCTCTAGCTTTTTGTTTTTTCTTTTAGCACACTTAATATTTTTGAATTTTGTAATTCATTGTCTGGATACCAGTTTTGCTTAACAAATTAGTGGTGTTGGTTCATTTGAAATAGTGTTGAGCTTTTCTGAGAGGTTGTCATACTTCTAAAGAGTTGGGTATGACTACCTGGCTTAACTATTGATATGTTCTGGCTCTGTTTATGTGTGCTGAACTTTGGATGCAGTACGTGAAGATGACCACAAGAACTACAACTTTATAAATGTTTGCAGATGGAAAGCAAAGGCATTTTTTTCCTTCTGGTTTCTTTTATTCTCAGGTAAAGATAGTTTGACTAATTTTATACAAAGGTCAGTAGTACAGCTGGTCTTGAAATACAGGAGTCCTGACTGAAAGTTCTATATTTAAATTGTGGTCTTTTTTTAAAGTTTACATATAGTAAATTTAGTTAGAGGCTGGGAAAACGAGTTCTGTACTGTGTCTAAATATTTATCAAGATTGATGATTACTACAATTATGTCTTAGAAATAATGTTTGCAGTCAGTCAGATAATTCGATCTATTGGTGTCTAAAGGTATATTTATAAAGACATTTTCGATGATTTTTAGTTATGGAGTTTGGCATAGGGTATCCCAAGAGACCAAATACTGTGATGTAGCGGAGAAAGCGGTGATCTCCAGATTGCGATTTGGAGGGTAATGAGATGCTCTCGCCATCCCAGCCCAATTTGTCTTTCACCGACAAACGTATTAATAAAATTCCACCACTGGAAGTTCAGACCATCTTTTATATAGAAGAGAAGGTCATCTGTACCACTGTTTTTCTCAGTAAGGATTGAAGATTGAGTTTTTGAGGGAATGGAGATAGGATTCCTTCTGAGCACTGCCTGAGATCATGGCATTACAGGGGATATGAAATTTTGGTGAAAGAATATGTAATGAATGGTTTGGAGGTATTTGTTTTAGGAGTTTAGAGTATGGTGGTGGGAATTATAGTTTTGATTATAGGTGTGCTGCCTGTCAGAAGCAGCATAAAGATACTGGGTGCACAGACTGCGGGGAGAGAGGAGCGGTGGGACGGGGGATGAGAGAAGGCTAAGGAAGGGAGAGCGGAAGTGCCTTCATAATTAGACTTTCTTCACTATCTTGCTTGTGGCCTTCCTTATCAATCGGGTATGATTTAAAAAATGTTGTGTATTTTCAAGAAACAATTAATTTGAGTATGTGTGATTCTTTAATTTTGTGTTTACTTTAAGAATGCTTTCTGACGACAGTTTCCTAGAGGAGGAATTTTTTTTTTGTAAAAGAAGGTTTCTTTTTTTGTTAGTCATGTAGCATTGAGCAGATCGCCTAATCTCACCTTGGTTCATTATCAGTCAAGTGGTGATAATAACACTAGTCTGTTTCACTGGATTGCTGCAGAGATGAATTAGGATAATACATGCTTAAAATGTACCCTGTGATGTGCTCAACCAAACACAAAACATTGAGTTTATATGCAATGTATTCAGAAAATTCTGTGATTGAATTTTGGAGCCACATCTCTTGAGTTTCAGTCCTGGCTTTTTGCCTGTGTGACACAGGGCAAATTAAATTTTCTGTGTCTTAGTTTTCTCTCTACAAAATGAGGTGAATAATAACACTATGTAACATTATTGTGAAGATCAAAATAGTTAATATATGTAATGGGCTTACAGCAGTGCCTGGCAGAAAGTACAATACTTATCCTAGTTATGTGTTTTTACGTATATGTTGCACAAACTGAATCCTGGCTTAGATGCATGGAAATGAATTACTTGGAAATGAAAAAATCTTATATTTTTGCTTTAAGCAATATAGTTCTTTGTTTGTCTAGCAAATTCGTATTTGATTATAAGCTATTAGTGACAGTTAAATGGGACTGTGAATTTAGCAATTATGGGTGAACACGTCTCAGATGCTTACTTCTCTTGCTATTTGAATAAAGGCACTGCTCTCGTTACTGCTGACTTACTCAGATGAGATTTATAGAGTACTGGTCTTCATCATGTTTGTACTTTAAATGAAAAGTTACGACTCTGACTCTAAGATCTCCCCAGAACAGTTGAATCAGAAGCTGTTGGGGTTGCCTTCAGACACTGGTATTTTAAAAAAACTCCCCAAGAGATTGTAGTGTGCAGACACAGTAGAAAACCACTGACTTGCAGTATTAGTAATTCAGTATGTACCCTGTTAGTTTCTGACATTGATTGATAGTTTTATCATAATTAAAGTGATATTGCTATTTATGGATTTTTT